>PPKY03000034.1:0-152202 GCA_003706315.3 Ambrosiozyma oregonensis (nom. inval.)
CAGTAGTTGTAACAGTGTATTGAGGAGTTTCGACTACGATCAGAGTAGCTGTGTAGACTTGAGAACCGGAAGTGATAGTAGTAACACCAGTAGTAGTGGATGTGAACTTACCAGTCCATGGCTCAGTAGTTGTAACAGTGAATTCAGGAGTCTCAACAACAATTAAAGTAGCAGTGTAGACTTGTGAACCGGAAGTGATGGTAGTAACACCGGTTGATGTTTCAGTGTATGTACCAGTCCATGGTTCAGTTGTTGTAACAGTGTACTGCGGGGTGTCAATGACGATCAAAGTAGCAGTATATAAATTAGAGCCAGAGGAGACGGTTGTAACTCCAGTAGATGTTGAAGTGTAACTGTTTGACCAACCTTGGGTAATGGTTGTTGTAAGGTCAGCAGTAACAACGGTACTACTACAAAGGTCGGTAGATTCATTATCTTCAATTTGCCAAATATAATCATCGAAATTAGAAATTTCATTTCCATCAGGATCCACAATATTAAAATTCAGAACAGCATAAGAGACAATGTTGATATAAACCAGTCTCATTGGGTAGTAATAACCAGCTTCTAAGTAAACAGTTGCTGATTGAGATTCTGCAGCATCTTGATATGGTTTGTTGATAAACATAATATATTTGTCTGCACTATCTTCTGGAAATTCAGTTGGATTACAACATGAAAAAGCACCATCACCTAGCCAGACCATGGCACCATCATCAATCTGTTCTAAATTGAATGTATATAAACCAGAAACCTTAGCTGTAAATATTTAATAATATAATAAAACGTTAGTATTGGTAAGGTTAAAAAGCTAATTTATATTTCGTATAATAAAATGAAGTACTTACGTTGAAAATAACCACTGAATTCTGCAACAAAATTTGAAAGAAGGATTTTGACACCAAATAAGGTACCTTGAACAGCGGCACCTTCTTTAACACTGTAGGAAAAATCTGGTGCAGTAATACCGGTAGCAGTACCATATGTTTTGGCTGTTGTATATGATGAGACATAAAAATTTGAATTACTAAAGTCAGAGGAATCATTAAGAGTATAACGAAACAATTTAACTTTAAAACCAGGAGTAAAATCAAGATCTGTACTTAGGTAACAACCTTCACTAACGGTACGGGCAGCATCCGTAACTGAAAGCAAAAGAGCTAAACCAATTATATAGTTAAAGAGTGAATTGAAGACTCTCATAACCCTTTGTGATTTCTATTAATTGAAATATTAGTTAAATTGGGCTTGTGAAAAGATTTGTTAGAGTAATTTGTATGACCTTCAATTTTTAATAAAAATGCAGAAAAAGGATATACTGCTCTACTTATTCATTTCATGATAACTTTATGCATATTTGTAAGAAATCATTTTTTCTTTTTGACACACTATTGTTCACTTATCGAAATATCACCTAATAATGTTTTTTTTTTCATCAAAAGATAATTAAAAGGTGAGGGGTTGCATACAATAGGTCTTGTACAACGGTCAACTCTCATCAATCACACACCAAACATTTCTTGTTCCGCGGAGTGTGAAAAAAAAACTCTGCTTGTCAAGGTGTGAATTATATAAATGAATCTTTGCATGGTTTTAGAATAAAAGATGATGGGCTTCTATTCAACTAAACTAAATTCTGATACTCATTCAATTCTAAATGACTAAAGCTGAATTTACCGAAATACAATAAGGAAGTTCCAGATTGAAGCAAAGTTTCGTCATAGAAAAGGTTCTTGCCAATAACAGTAACTAAATACTTGCATTATAAAAACAAGAAAAAGTTTCAAGTTTTTCTATGTTATGGCATTTGTATGCCTATATGCATTTGGATATTGAAGTATTGAAGTTTAATGTGTCTTAATATAAATTAATAATCTAAGCATCAAACTATGGCAAGTGAGTTTTTTTTGTGTTTTTTTAAGAAGGGAAATATAATTCTGATGAAAAAGGGCAAAAGAAAAAGGGCCCAACTTCAGCAGCTTTAAGAAAATAGTCGTGCGTGGTTGAAAATTCGCCATCGCTTAAAGCAAGCGGATTAATGTGTTATATTTGATCATTTGATCATTTGATCATTTGATGATGATCAAAAATTCCTTTCTTTTTCAAAAAAAATCAGAAGAACTCTGGATAAATCAACTTAAACAATCAGTACAATAGATTTAGTCAAACGAAGTTTTTACCCCTGATTACATTAAGTACGTTCTACATAGATTAATTTTAAGTGTATTAGTAAAAGTTCTTTATATTAGTTTTAAATTTATTATTAAACTAAGAGCATTAGTAAGATGTACTTTTCTTATTTTGAGTTCAATTTCTTGACTTTTGTTTCCTAGTTAGGCCATTTGTTCATTACTGTTATATCATGGTTGCCAGTATGTAATTAAACTAGAAATTAAAATATTGCTAATTTCTCCATAAAATAGAATAAAAGTCTAAAAACTGATGATGAGGATGCACCTTAACAATAATATAGTTTGTTTTTTTAATCTCAATAAAGTATTATATAATGACTCCGGTAAAAACAAGCCTAGCAATGCAAGTCAAAATGCTTTAGAACAATAGAATTGGTAAATTTGAAAATCTTTAACCGTTACACTTGAGGTATGCAATAATGCATATGCTGAGTTTAATGTATTTCTATGCAGCATGGAATTTTGTTTTTACAATCATTTATGTTAAGATATAAATATTCTAGTAATTTAAAGAGGGTTTTGTTATTAAACAACAATCTTAGGAATAAACATAGCTATTTTTCGTTAAACTCATATAAAGTTGTTTACTGGGTAATGTTGATAAATGACTAGATAATTCTATTTATATTTATATTTATGTATTTCTAATTTCAATTGTAACGGAGTTTAAACGCTTGAGTCAAAACCAAAAGTAATAATTCCTAAATAAGTCAGATAATCAAGATAAATAATATGAGACTTGAATTATTTTTCTTCTATTTCTATCAATTTCCCATGCTTCACTACAACTTTAAAATTTTGAAATATTAAATGAAATTTGAGATGTCAAACATTATGTAAATTCATTCAATTATTCTATTCATAACATCATCATTAGCTCTCAAAAGAGAAATAATTAGCGATCTCGACTCCATCGAAGAAAATTTCAAAAGTTCTATGATCGTCGCGCCGCTAACCATCAATTTTCCATAAATCTCCTTTTAATAATCTATTCACATGGAACAGTTTTTCACCGAATTTCAAAAATTCAATGCATCAACATCTTATTCATGATATTTCGGACAACGGTCTTATCCTAATGACTATTATATGTCGGTGTTTTTTCCTGTGAGGCGGTTTAAATACGCATATTTTATTTGAAGACACATAGATTCCCGCGGATAAAAACAGCTCCTTTAACTTTTTTTGTACTAATGGCCATTGGTCAAACCAATTATACTGATGACACTTCTTTCCACATTTATCTATTATCTATATATATGTATAAAAACGTTTTTACATTTTACGTTTCACTAAAAATTGAACCTTTTTTTCAGCTTATCAGGTTCCTCTTGTAATATTGCTCTTATATATTGGTACATAAAAAAAAAATTTCACCTTTAAAATGAGACGTATTCCTAAATCTATATGAAATTGAAACAAAATTATTTAATTGAAACAAAAGATAAATATATTATATTACAATTAAGCTATACAAATATAGACAGACGTACACACACACGCGCACGAACGCACAGAAATACACAAATACACAGATACACAGATACACAGATACACAGATACACACCAGCGAAAATCCTTAATTGATTAAAGACCATTGGAAATCATTCGTAAAATTTTCTCTCTTTTCGATACATTCTTAGGCCCAAGGTATGGTCTACTAGGTTCAGACATTAAAGTATGATTAGGGTTTGTTGAAGGTGATCTTTTTTTATTTTTAGAGTTAGGAGAATATTCAACAACTGGTTTCCTTTTCTTATTGAATCCACTTCCACCAGTTTCTTTAGCTGGTATTTCAAATATAGAATCGCCTCTACTTTTGTTATTCTTTGGACCTTGAGAGTACATTTCTGAATCAAAATCAGAATCACTAGTTTCGATTTCATCTGACATGTTTTTCAATGATAAAATATTGATTTTGGTTGGTTGTGATTCGTCAGATTGTGAGGATTCAAAACTAATAATTTGAGCTCCGGTATCCGTTTGTTTTTCTGAGCTTTCTTTGACATTTTTTAAACCTTTTTGAGATAAAGTTGAAGGTGCTGGGATTGCCACATTTGTTTGGGAATTTTGAGTGGAAAAATCATTAATTTCAATACTTTCTTCAATATTGAGATTTTGAGACGAATTATTATTATTGTCGGGAGTATCCTCTGTTAATTTTTCTTGAGTAGAAATATCATTAGCTTGAAGAAGTTCTTTTGAGGGTATAGCTTGAGTGAAAATATCTTGTGTATTAGAATTAATCTCTCCATCACCATTTTTAATGTGAGAAATAGTTGATTCTTTTTGAAGTAAATCATAAATACTAATTTCAGAAGAGTTTCGAGTTGAATTCATAAACTTATATATATTATCAAAGGCAACTCTAGCTGTTGGAACCGGATCTGGTTTAGATTTCGACGAGTCATCAAATGACTTTTTATTTTTCGGTCTTTGATTTTTTGAAAAATCTCCAAAAATGTTTTCATCAGACGAAACTTCAAGTGAAAAATCATCATTTGAGCTTATCTTTTTTTCTTTAAAGTTTTCATCATCAAGCGGGTGTCGCTCTACATAAAAATATCTTTGCTGAGGAAATTCAGAGTCAATAAAATTAACCTCACTTTTACCCTGGTTATTGATATCTTTAAAGTGATCTGGTTCCTCTATTTCGGAAATTTCTGGATTGTCTGATATGTTTGTACTGATCTTTTTCTTACCTTCAGTAATTTCAATCAAATTAGCATTATTATTTGAAGTTGTTTCATCTGTATCCTGTAGATCATCATGGATATCTTCTTCTTCTCTTTTATCTTCTGTCTTTTCGTCTTTGCTTGATTCATCATCTTCCAATTCTTGGTTTTCTGATTTATTGCCCTTCTCTATTTCTTCTTTTTCTGATACTTCATCACTTCTGTTTTCCTCGTTATTCTCATCTTCTAATTTAGGATTATGGCCTTTCCCCTTTTCTTCTAAACCTCTTTTTTTTTCTTCTTCTTCTTCTTCTTCTTCTTCTTCTTCTTCTTCAAGCTCTAGCATACGTCGGTAGTCATCTAATGTAAGATCAATCATTGATCTCTTCTTTTCGGTTTGTTTATTTAGATCAGTGGATTGTATGACTTGATTTGAACTCTCTTTGAATTTTGTAAACTCATTCTCTTTTATCTCATCAACTTTACTTTTACCCACACGTACATAATCTTCAAATGTTAGAACTTGGATTTCAGAATTTTTTTTTGTAGAATTTCTCTTATTACTTTTATTATTTTTGATTTCATTGAAACAAGTTTTATAATATAGGATAATCTTTTGCACTATGTCATCATTAGTTGATTCATGAGCATGTTTGTGTTCAATCAAATACTTTAACACATAATCAACATCAGGTAATTTTACAATTTGACCATCGTGAATAATATGAGGATGTATTGTAACTGAGTAACTATCAATGTATGTATATATTTTTTGAAACAACACCATATTTCCTATATTTTCAGATATAATATCCATATAATTCTTTTGAGAAAAATCAATTGGATATATTTTAGCTTCACAATTATATGATTTTCTATAACCCAAATAAATTGGAAGTAAAGGAATGGGCCAATTAAATGAACCAGTTATATTTTGATATGTAATTTCAGTTGGAATATCAGAATGTAAGTATTCGCTTACTTGTTTTAATTCTTCTCCAATATCACTTGGACTCACTACTGACATACCTTGTAAATCTTCACCTAAGTCTTCTTTTTCACTGGATGTTTGAGAAGTCAATTGAGAACTTGATGATGATATTCTGTTTTCAGGCTCAACCTCTGAATTTTCTTCCTCTTCATTATCAATATCCATTGAATCATCTGAATCCTGGGAAACTTCAACTTGGCTCACATTATTTTCTTTAGCATTAAAAAATTCAGAATATTTATCAGTAAAATCAGTATAATGCTCACCTTCTAAAAGTGATTGAAGTTCTTGACTTCTCTCTGATCTTCTAATCACTTCTTCAATCTCATTTGTGGAGTTTCTTATAGCAAATGATCCTTTATTACTACAGTGGACAATAAGTAATTTAGTAGGTTTATGCACATAAATACCAAATATCGAAGTAACTGTATTGGATATCAGATCTAATTGTTCTAGTTGTTCTTTAGATAAACATGGTTCTTGCAAAACAATATGGGTTGTAGGCCTGACGTAAGTTGAATCTCTAAACTTTGTAGTATAAAAATCAGTATCTCCTGGGCCAACCAGTTGACTTTGTATAATTTCCATAGAACCATACATATACATGTGTATTTAAAATTTAAATATGATGCCAATTATTGTTTAAATTTATAATAAAGTAGTTTAATCTGGGTGGGATTTCTTTTAAAAAAAAACAACGAAAACAACACATCTGCAATGCGCGCAAGTTGTTATTCTTTGATTATGAATAATAGAATCCATTTGTTTTGAGTTTAGTAATATTATATATCCTTTATAAATAATCACAAATAATGTCCAAACTAACGAAAATTACAGAGTCGGATGAAGTTCAGAATGATGAAGCCATTACAGCTGTTGATTACCTAGAAGAACAGGCTGATTTGTATGTGTACTTTTTTTTTTTTACTTTACCCCATTAACGCAAAGTTCATACTAACAAAATTACCATATATAATGATAATTTTTAAAGAGAAAAGCAAGCAAGAGAACTTATGCCGTATGAGCCCGATAATTGTACATATTCAATGGGTGCCTTGAGGCAACCTATTTTTGCTTGCTTAACCTGTAAGTCAAACAATAATGATAAGCCAAATGGCGTTTGCTACGCATGTTCTATTCAATGCCATTCCACTCATGAATTGGTTGAACTATTTACTAAAAGAGATTTCACTTGTGATTGTGGTACGACTAGAACTCAAATTAATGGAGGTTGTAAGCTAAGGTATCAGCAATCAAACAATAGAAATACTGAAAATAAATTATTGATGAAAATGAATAGCACTAATAATCATATACCTAATATAGGTGATGATATTCCATCTCTTTCGAATTCATATAATCAAAATTTTCAAGGTGTCTTTTGTGAATGTTCTGAACCTTATAATCCAATGGAAGATAGTAATATGTTTCAATGCCAGTTTGGTGTTGTTTGTGGAGAAGAATGGTATCATGAGGAATGCATAATGGGTCTAAGACCTGGTGTTATAAATAGAAGACCAAATAAAAAATCGCATTTTGGCGAAAATAAATTAGAATCATTGTCTGAACCAGGTATGGATGCCTCAACTGATATAAAACAAGAAGAAGGAAATAGTGGTGATGGTAGTGGCGAGAATGATGATGATGACGATGATGATGATGATGATGAAATATTACCTTTACCTGATTTTCCTGAGATGGAATCTTTTGATACTATTATCTGTTGGAAATGTACGGAAAGATATAAAAGAGAATTTGATTTTCTAGCTGAAGAGTTCAAATACCAAAAGGTATATCATATAAAAGCTGATACCATTGAAGAAAGATTGAAAGTTTTATTGAACGATGAAACTAAGAAAAGAGTTTCCGAAGAAAATTACCCTTTTACTTTATTTTTGGCTGAAAATTTCAAAGATCAAATTAAAAGATTGGTGGAAGAATCTAATGTACAAAAGGAGGATAATGATCTCAAATTACTATTAAAATTACTGAAGAGTCATAGTTATATGTTTGAAGAAGATGCAGTTTATCAACCTCCAGAAGATGAAGATAGAGTTTCTTCTATGTTTGAATTAGGTATGGATAGCTTGGGTCGTGTTCCTATTGAAGGAGTTGTTGGAACTATGGCAGCTTACGAAAAAATGAAACAAAGATTGACTGAGTTTTTACGGCCATTTGCTGAACAAGATCAGGTGGTCACCAAACAGGCTGTTACTAATTTTTTTGAGCAACAAAAGAATCAGTCTTTATAAATCGTACTTTTTTTTATGTATTTTATTTATATCTATGGCAAGATTAGCCATTGCCCTCGACTCGGAACTGGCGCAAGTCTGCGATTACTTTCAAAACATTTATATCCTTATCTTATTGATAAAGGAAGTATCATCTCACGTTATACTTTTTTTTTGTGTGTGTTTCTTCACACCCTCTCAAATATATATTTACGTTGGAAATGTTAAGTTTAATTGTATTTAGTTTCAAGCTGTTGGAGTATACAGATCACAAGATAGATCAGAAGTTAAGAGATCGAAGAAAAAGAAAGAGAAGAGAAAGCAATACTAGTACAAGTGATCCAAATAATACTCCTCATACACCTAAACTTCCTAGATATTCCCCTCCCACCAATTCAATTAACTTCTATTACAATAATAATAATAGATATAATATATTTCATCAGCTGGCTCATCCAACTTTGTTGAATTCCTCAAATGAAACTGATAGAAATTATGTTCCTCCGCCTTCTTATCTAAAACTTGGTGATTATTTTGGTGATAAAGAATATGGTAGTTTTTTATATACTAGGATTCCTACGGATATAAAGACTATCAGAATTTACTATGATAATTCAATAGAATGTATTATTTTCACTTCGTTTTCCAATGAAACTTTCAGATTTGGTTATTTAAAGCCTGTGGATCATGTTGTCACAATCAAATTTCAACCAAATGAGAAAATTGAATGTATTAATTTCAGATTTGATAAATTTCTCAAACAAATTCAATTTACAACTAATTTAAAAGTTACAAAATTTATTGGAAATTCCAGATCTAAATTATTGGCAAAATCAACTAGTAATATCCACAAAATTGATTTTAAAAATGAAGAATACAAATCACTTTATGGTATCAGAGGCAGACATTGTATGCATATCAGTGGTATTCAATTTATTTCTTCTTTATAAGTTGGTTTTGGTGTTTTTAAGGAAAATTATGCTGTGCATCTTCTCCTTAGTTATCGATCCCGCTCCCTTTTTCAAAATATGTTTCCATTAATTATAACGATTTGTAAAAAGGAATTGTTTTTTTGAATTAAATTGAATTTTGCTTTATATTTCCAATTTTTATTTTATTTTATTTGATTTTATTGTTTTATATATGTATATTCTTTATTAATATTTTTACTAGTTAAACTATCTTAAGAATTTGAAGTTTAGCAAAGTATTTATATTTATTTATACATGGGTTTTTTTCCACTTATGTTTTTATCTTTTTTTGATTTGAAGATTTAGTTTTATCTAAAAATATTTTAAATTAATTTGTTTTGAATAACTTTATGGTTCATTTAGTGTTTTAAGAATATATTTAATTTACAGAATTTTAAGCTTTTATTAATTTTCAGAGCTTGAGTTCTTTTTCTCCTTTTGAAAGTTTATATTTTTTATTAATTGAACATACTATAATGATACAACTATAAAACCTTTATTTCAGTAAATAAGTATTTAAGGAGTTTTGATAAGGTAATGGTGCCACTTGAGTTTTTTCATAGTTGAGAATCACCACACGCTTCATTCGCTGCGAATTTTCTTTCACTTAAGCAAAACAAACTTTCTGCTTGAACAAAATCCTATTACTCTCCTTTATATATATATTCTACCAATAATTTACATCATGGAGAAGTTTAGTGATTATAGAGATAAAGGTACGGGTATATCTCCTTTTATGCCTGCTCCTAATCCTGATTTGGACAAACCACTCTTGAGATTTCTTATCAAACCAATAGTATTCACAATGAAACTTCCTTTCATGCTAGGGCTTTTTCCATTATTAGTTATGACTTTTATGATACCACCTTTATTTAAGTTATTTTTGAAGTTGTTTTTAATTTTATTTTTCAACTTGAACCATATTGAGTTTTTAGCTGATGGAGTTAAGAAATCAAATTTACAAATTATTAATTCTAAAAAACCAAAAAATAATGAAATTGTATTTATTAATTTTGCTTCTCCCTTTGATTCACTAGTTTCAATTTTGATTTCTAAATCTAATAAAAATGTCTTTTTATATATAACTGATGATGGTAGTATTGAAGAAATTGGTTCTGCCTTGGATTGCTTTAAATTTGCATTATCTGGTCCAGTCAAGCCAATTAAAACAACTATAGATTACAATAAAACAATAAATTTAAAGCAATATAAGAACAAAACTTTGTTTTTAATAGTTGAGGGAACCACTTCTAACAATAAATCAGTGTTAAAGTTTCCTAAGAGCTTTAAATTGAAATCTTTCATTTCTGAAAACCAATCACAATTTAAATTTAAATCATTAAGTATAAAATCATACCCAACGTATTTAACAACTACTCCAATAACTCAATCTTTGATTCAATTCATTTATCAAAATGTTTCCACTTCAAAATTCAATGTTAGTTATAAGTTGAAAATTTTTGATGATTTAGATGGTGAATTTACTGAAGATAAAATCAGAGAACAATTATCAAATTTTGGCAAATTAAAACTGATTAGTGAAGAATTTGATTACAAGAAAAAGACTAGGTTCATTGAACGTTATAAATCTGTTAAAAATTGAAAATTTGTATGGAGATTAAATTTTATTTAAATATGTATATTTGTATGTGAAAGAGGTAATCTGAAAAGGTCGTGGCGCACCCAGTAAGTTTTCACCGAGAACGAGACACGTCTTTGGTCTTTGGCCTTTGGTCTTGTTGAAGAGATTGATTTTGATGTTCATTTCATTTGAAAACCAGACTACAACTTTTTTGCACCCACATCTATAGACAAATAGAATTTAATATGTCGGAACACGAATCTAGTGAGTCTTTTAACTCCACAAATTCGGAGAATAACTCAACTTTCACAGGCGAAGATTCATTCACTTCTAGTCCTCCACAATCAAACATACCAATTTATACACCTATTATCTATGTTGGTGTCTTACTAACGGCTTTGATAATCTTTTCAATTTACTACAGAAAAAAGAAAATTCAAAAATTAACATCAATGAAATCATTATTTACTGAAAACTATGCTAGAGATATGTACCTTCAATTGAAATCGCAAACAGACCCAAAAGTTAATGATAAAGTGTTAAAAGCAGCATTAATTAGAAGAGGAGCCGAAGCAATTAAAAGAATGATTAAATTGAAGGAAACACAACCATTTGTTACTGCTTTATATGTTAAAGGTTCAATTGGTGATGATGCTCATGAAAGATTTAAGATTGAAAATAAATTACAGCAATTGGAATTAAATGAATTAGGAGCTGAAGCTGAAAGTTTGAAACAAGGTTGGGCACAGTTTTTCTTCCCTGTTTGTCAAGAAGTCACAATGAATGAAGCACTTAGAAGAAGATTGAGTTCAATGGGAGAAAGAAAGAAAGTGCTTAGTAAAGAATGGATCGATGAGGTTGAAAAAATTGAAAAGAAAGTTATAAAAGCTGCTGCTACTAAGAAACAAACTAAGAAGAATTAAATGATACAAGTGTCGTTTTTTTGTGTTTTTGTTCTTTGGCTTCAATTTTAATCTGCATATTATTTCATTACTCTTTCTTTATCTTGTAAACTAAATAAAATTTAAATGACAAAAAATTCTCTTAGTCTTTTTTAAGCATTACTAAGTAAATCGAATTTCTAAAGTAATTTTGGACTAAAATCCGGTAGTTATAATGCAATGACGTTACAAAATGCACCAAAATAAAATATAGTATAAAGAGAATAAATATAGATTTTTAATTAAACATGATAATTATATTTGGAAAATGGAGCTAATTATTCTTTCTCTTATTTTTCTTTGAAACAACTTTAGTGAAAGCCATATCCCAATCATCATCACTATCATTGTTTGAATTATTATTAGAAAGTAAAGCATCAGACCAACTGAAATACAAGCCTTGCTTTCTAACAATATCTTCAACCTTAGTTCTTCTCTTATTAAATTCACTTGCAAATCTACGGCCATCCATAGTGGAGGAATTTGAGTAAACTGTATCAGCGATAATTTCTAAAGATTCGGTTCCTAATGGTAATTGTAACATAATAGATAAAACATCTTCCTTGTTAACGGTAGAGTATAAACCAGCCAATTGAGATCTACACCAAGCTAAAAATTCCTTTGATGGTGATAATGAAGTGGCACTAGATCTAATAATTGGAGCAGCTGGTTTCTTTGGTTCACTAGCTGTAACTCCTGATGTTGAAACAGATCTTAATAAATTTGGATTTAAACTGGTAGATGGAGTTTTGGTAATTCTTTGTGATGTAGGAGTTGGAGTAGGCTTAACTGGCTTTTTCGCAGATGAAGCAACAACTGTCCAAGCACCACCGACGGCAGAAGAGGAAGAAGAAGAATTAAATGAAGCAGAAGCAAATGATTGTTTAGCGATGGTAGCAGCAATTGATTGTTGTTGTTCAGAAGCAGCTTGTGCTCTTAATTTAGTAGCAGCTTTTTCTTGTTCTTCTCTTTGGATTTCATCTAAACTCTTAAAAGATTGAGATTTAGAACCTGATGCAGCACCCCATTTAGAAATTGGAGGTAATTTGACTTGTGATTGAGTGTTGTTATTAGATTTAACAAGTTTAAAGTCTTCATTTTCTTCAGGTTCATTGATGGCAGCTTCTTCTAGTGCCAGCTTAGCGGCTAGCTTTCTATCTTCTTCTTCCATTTTCTTTTGTAATTCAATTTCTTTTTGTCTTTTGGCAGCTTCTTCTTGTTGAATCTCATCTAGACTCTTAGTTGGTAAAGTCTTTGATTTGGTTGTGGTGGATGCCCAAGGAGCCAAAACTGGTTTAGTGACTTTTGGCTTTGAAACTTCTTCAGAAATGCTAACAGGGGCTAAAGTTTGAGAAAGTTTAACTGAGTCTGGTGAAATTTCTTCTTTAGTAGGCTTATCTGAATTTGTTTCTTTTGAAGCTTGAATTCCAATATTTTCTGGCTTTGTATTTTCTTTAATTGTTTCTTTAATATCAGCAACTGAAGCATTGTTAATTTCTGGAGTTTCATCTTCAAAAATATTACCAATGACCTTAGACTTTATATTTTCTAAAGTAGGATCTTCAATATGTTTTGACTGTTGTAATTCTAATGTAGCTGCTGCTGTGTTAATAGCTGGTGACTCAATAGGTGTGTTTTGAGAACCCACTAATGAAGAAAACCCAATATCGGTTTTCAATCCAGTTAAATTTGAGCTTTGTAAAAATGGTGAAGCAGTATTATAAATTGGTTGATTCAATAAATTTGGCGAAGGAGTACCCCAAGCTGATTGTTGTTGTAAAAATCCAGTATTCGAATTATTACCAAAAAATTGAGAGCCACTAGTATTACCAGCACCTAAAACAGAATTGGTAAAACCACCGTTTACCCCAGCTCCAAAAAAATTGGACCCAGATCCAAAGTTTTGGAATGAACCTTGATGTGGTAATATCGGTTGAGGAGTAAAGCCAGGCTGTTGTTGAACAGGAGGTAGTTTGATATGGAAAGGTGTTGTGAAGTCACCGACTGAGAGTGCAAAATCATTCAAACTTTTATAGGAAGTTTCACCTTCTCTTCTGATACTCAAACCTTTATCCAGGTAGTCACACGCATACCATTGTTGCATCATGTTACCATCAAATGGACCTTGCTGAATACCATTTGGATCCAAATAGTACCATTGAATTTGGGAAGGACCCATCAAAGAAGGGACTAAACCCGGAGGAGGTGGCGGGCCATTTCCTGCGCCACCAGTTTGAGTTCCAGATAATGGAGTTCCAGATCTACTTGTAGTCAGTTGAGGAGACTGTCTTGCTGAAGCTAACACTGAGTTGATAGGTTGTTGTTGCTTCTGAGTCGTTGCCAAAGTATCTTGAGTTTGTAACCCTGATTCAATAGAATATAACGCTGGAGAAGAACCTTCAGAATCTACCTGAGCCAAAAAAGATTTATCATGAATAGAATTTGAACCATTTAATGATAAACTTCTAAAATCAGTAGTAAGTGGATTAGAAGCATGGTGTTGATTCAATTGCTGGTCATCTCCACCGCCCAGTCTTTGGAGAACTTCAGCGTGATAAGGTGTTGAAATTGTAGATCTAAAAGGGTCATTAGAAGTAACAGGAATGATTTGATTATTTGTTGCCATTGACTTATAAATATCAAATAATGTATTCATAGAATAAGTTGATTCATCTTTTGAATTTGATGTAGAAACAGATCCAATTGAAGTAATATTGACGGTGTCATTAAGTGTTGGAGTCACAGGAGAAGGGTTTGTCTTAGGGGTAGTTGAATCTGACTCTGATAAATTTAACAAAGGATTATTGGATAAATTTCTTGATTCGTGATCCATCCTGTAAAATGATTAAAAGTGTGTAGAAATGGGTTAGTAAAATGTTTAATATGGTGGTACTGTGGAATGGAAAAAAAACGCCTAAAGAGCGTTTATGTAAGAAAAAAACCCGAGAAAATCAAACATACCAGGAGTTGAAAAATTGTTCGGACATTGTGAAAGATAAATGTTATGGCTTGAAAAGTAGTTAAATGCTAGTTGTAAACTTGGAAGAAGAACGAGTTGCAATTAAGAAAAAGAGTAAAAAGGAACAGTCTCTCCTTTAATTGTTTCAAGGTTTTCTCCAAACTCTTTGACCGTGTGCTTTTTCAGTTTTCTTGCACTTCGCTCAATGTTTCTGAAAATTTTTACGTTTCAAAATCGAGCATGAGTTGCATTCGCATTCGGCCGTGCCAGGGCTATGCCTACGCTACAATTACAATTACAATTACAATTACATTTACAACTACAATTAGAAAACTACTAAGATTGAGAAAAATATGTTAACCTTTGTATTTTTATGTTCAAAAATAATTATAGAATTAAAGAGTATACAAATCTCTACATACCCATTTTCTTTTCCATTTCACTATGGAAATCCATCGTATTTTTTCTATCAAAGCCTATATTAATTTAAAAAAAAATAGTATTAGTTAGTAAGCGTTTCTCAATAGAAAATGATTAATATAATGAAATGAAGTGATAAGGTTTAAAAATAACTTACCTGAATATATATCTTCCCAATCAATTGAAGTATCCTTATTCAGTAAAATATCTCTATGTAAATGGGAGCTTTCTCCTAATAAACTTGGTCTATAGTTATCACTTTGTTGAACAATATTTAATTCCATTTCTCTTTTAATTGGATCAGCAGCACCAAATATTCTTCTATAATGTTCCATTTGATTGGCTCTTTCATTTGTATCCCAATTGGTAATTCTTGATTCCAATGGATGTCTGTTGTTGATTTTGGATGCAATTGATAATGGCCCTTCTCCTGATCTTAATGTATCTGGCAAACCTGGTGCAGATGGAGCAGGTGTACTAAATTTAGTTGCTTGAACCACACTATCTTCTTCGTTATTTGGAACTAATCTTAAAGACTGTATCAAATCATTTAAAATGGTGTAGTTGTGTTAGTATTAAACTTCCCTTGACTGTGTCTTTATTTGACCATTCAAAATGATCAGCTCAACATTCAATTCAATAGTTGTACATACCATCTCTAATTAATGTAAACTCTTTTGATAAGTTTGCTTTAATATTAAGAAAGAAGTATACCGTTTCTTTAAATATTCTTAGTTAACCGATTTGCCACTTGTTAATTCATCGACGCGCGCTGTCGTGATTAGATATGGTCGATTGACGCATATATTTGATTTATTGAGAGATTACTTAGATTAATTACTAAATGTTTATTCCATTTTTACTAACAACCAGACTAAATATATTTTCCTTATGACATCATGGCATTTGAAGAAGTGTTGACATTTGAAGATATCGAGAACATTATCTTGAGATTAGAAAGGGATGAAAATTTTCAAGCTGAAAGTCTTTTAGAATCACTGTTAGTGTCCAAACCATCATTATTAATTATTAACAATGGCAATAAAATAGAGTATGAAAAGATGATTGGAGAAATTCCAAATTCTCTCAAACTTGGGATGTCTAAAAGTAGGCTAAATACAACTATACCTTTAGCTTTCTTAATTAATCAAATACTTAAGTCTGATAGTAATGATAGTTTAATTTCCGATATTATAGAAATAGGATCTGGGAAAGGATATTTATCAAGAATATTAGCTAATTATTTTGACAAAAGATTATTTTGTGTAGATTTAAACCAAGAACGATTGGTTTCGAATTTACGTGTGAATCGATTAATTCAAAATGATACCACCAAAGATACGTTTTCTAGATTTTCAAGTTTCAAAAAAACCGCAACCTTAGAAGATAGAAAAATGATATCTTCTAATATGATGATGTTTGCTAAAAAACTAGAAAATGATGACGATTTTATTGAAGCAGTAGATAAGTCAAAAGATTTTTTTAAAATAGGTGAAAGTAAAGATAAATTGGAATTTAATGTTGCATTTATTGGGTTACATTTATGTGGTGATTTAATTTACAATACAATAGATCAAATTCGAATATTGAGAGAATATAATAGCGATAATCTTGATCGTGTTAATATAGATCAACTAATTATTGTTCCATGTTGTTTTGATAAGATTACCAAATATCCAAGATCAAAGAGATTAAAAAAGATATTTGTAAGTGAAAAATATTTCAACAGTGAATATCAAGTGAATAAATCTATTTCATTATGCTTGATTGATTTTTTCTATTATGGCTTGGAAATGGGTATTTCTGAAATTTACCTTCATTGTATAAATGAGGGAGAATGGGCTTTAGTAGGTAAATATCCCGAATAAATAACTGTGATCAATGATCATGTTCTTCTATCCTACTTATATTGAGATGCCATCGCTTATAGAGAGAGATTCCTATTCCCGTTCCGTCTACACCCGTGCACACTGAAACGGTAAATCAATTGCCACACCCGTCGGCAATAAACCGTTATCTTATAAATTAGACTAGAAATCCATTTCTGGGAAATATATATATGACTCTTATTCGCTTTATTTTGTTTACTTTAGTTTACTAACAAGTCACTCAAATTCAATTGAATCTTTTTATATAAAATGTCTTCAAATTCAAACTCTTTACCTTCATGTCACAATGAATTTAGAAGTGATACATTTACTGTTCCAACAAAATCAATGAAAGAAGCCATTTTCGCTTGTTCTGATGGTGATTCAGTTTATGAGGAAGATAGTGATACCCTTGCATTAGAAAGCAAAGTTGCTAAACTTGCTGGTAAAGAAGCTGGTTTGTTTTGTGTTTCAGGTACTTTATCTAATCAAATTGCCTTAAGAACATTATTAATGCAACCTCCTCATAGTATCTTATGTGATTATAGAGCTCATGTTTATGTTAATGAAGCTGGTGGTTTAGCTACTTTATCTCAAGCAATGGTTACTCCAGTTATTCCTAGTAATGGATTATACATAACCTTGGTTGATGTTAAATCTAATTATATTCCAGATAATGGTAATATTCATGGTGCACCAACTAAAGTTGTTTCATTGGAAAATACAATTCATGGTGTTATTACACCGATTGAAGAGATTGCTAAAATTTCAGAATGGTGTAAAGAAAATGACATTAAATTTCACTTAGATGGAGCTAGATTATTCAATGCTGCTGCTGAAACCAAGATTGAGTTAAAAGAATGGTGTAAATATTTTGATTCCGTTTCTTTATGTCTATCAAAATCATTAGGTGCTCCAATTGGTTCAGTTCTAGTTAGTGATAAAAAATTTGTTACTAAAGCTAATCATTTTAAGAAACAAAATGGTGGTGGTATTAGACAATCTGGTGTTTTAGCAAGAATGGCATCTATTGCTATAGATGAAAATTATTCAAAATTACCAATTGCACATGGTTATGCTAAAGATTTTGCCAAATTTTGTGAATCTAAAGGTATTGAGTTAGAAGAACCTGCGGATACTAATTTTGTTTTCATTGATGTGAAGAGATCGTTTATTGATAGAGATGCTATGGCAGTTGCAGCTAAGAAATACAATGTGAATGCTACAGGATCTAGAGTTGCCTTCCATTACCAAAATTCTCCAGAAGCCGTTGAAAATTTGAAAAAGGCAATATCAGAAGCTTTTGAAGAATCTAAAAAGATAACTCAAAAAGAAGGAGCTCCAGTTTCTATGTATGGTGATTTGAAAAAAGAGTAATTTAAGATAAGCATTAGAATATTAAATAGATTTATATATATATGGGTGGGAGCCAATAAAAGATATACCGAAATATCGTTTTAAAATTGAAAAAAGAATGAATTGTAAAAGAAACAGAAAAACAACAGAAAAATAAATGTAGAAAATGGGGAATAAAAACATCCGGGCGGGGCTATTCCAGTCGATCGGCGACAATGCCATCGGGTTTTTTTTTGTTTTTTTTTGTTGGGGTAATCATGATAGTTACTACTACATAAACCAGGTATTGCCCAGTTTTTCCCATATTTCAATTCATTTTACAAGTTATGTTTTTGAGCAATGGTTTGAATAAATAAATGATTTAGTTTTTCAGAAATGCTTTTATTTACTTCTATTTTACTTTTGGTTCCATTATTGGGAGCAGCTGATTATGCTCCTGTTTCAATTACATGCCCTACTAATTCTGCTTTTACTGCACCTAAAGGAGACTCTAAAGGTTTACTACGTGATAATGACTTTATTTCAGAAGTTGAATATGATTGGTTACAAGGTAGAGACATGAAAACTAAGACTAATTTAATCAATTTTTTGAATTCTTTAAACATGTCTGATTATTCCGATTCTGGATTTGATCAATTTTTTAATGAATCAATTATAACTCCTCCTAAAGTTGGATTGGCTTTTTCAGGTGGAGGATATAGAGCATTATTACTTGGAGCTGGTGAAGTTTCTGCATTAGATTCTAGATCATCTGATGATGAATTGGCTGGTTTACTAGATAGTGCAACATATATTGCTTCAGTTTCTGGAGGTTCTTTAATGCTTGCTACTTTAATTTTTCAAAATTGGTCGAGTGTTGATTCAATTGTTGAAAATAATGAAGTTTGGAATATGACTGAATTCCCTGTGTCTGCAGATTTAACTGCTCTTGAACTTTTGGTTTCAGAAGTTAATCCAAGATCTAAAGAAGGGTTTGAAATTTCATTAGTTGATGTCTTCTCTAGAGTTGTCTCTAGCGTTGTGTTTACTAACTTACAAAATGAAGGATTGGATTTACAGTTTTCCGATATTAGAAATATTGATGCATTTTCAAATTATGATATGCCATTCCCTATTATGACCGCAATTGGTGGTGAACACACTAATATGTCTGATTTTCATTTGAACGTATTCGAGATAAATCCATTTGAATTTGGTTCTTGGAGTGAAGGTGCTGCAGGTTTTATTGATTTGAAATATATGGGCACCTCATTAGTTGATGGTGCCCCAGAAAATTCATCATCTTGTTACACTAATTTTGACAATGCCGGCTTAATGGTTGCTTATTCGTCTGATTTCATTGCCTCATATGGTTCTTCTCTAAGTGGTTCTGGTAGTGCTACATCCTTAACTGAACTAGGTATAGATATTTCTCCAACTTTATTGAATGTTTTTTTGAGCTCTTTGAACAAGGATACATCAGAGGCACTATTAGGGTTGGTTCCAAATCCTTACGAGGATGACCCATTTGGTACTTCAGATACCACTTTAGATGATTCTGAAGTTTTAAGACTGACAGACTCTGGTATCCTAGGTGAAGGATTGCCATTGGACCCATTATTAATTCCATCAAGAGAAATAAGTGTGATTTTTGCCTTTGACAATTCTGGGGAGACGGAAAATAACTTTCCAAATGGTACTTCATTATACTCAACCAAAAATAGAATCCAAACTTGGGATTCAGATGCAACGTTTTATGATTTACCACCTACAGTTGAAGAATTTGTTGATTTAGGATTAAATTTGAAACCATCATTCTTTGGTTGTAATGGTTCTTCACTAATTTCTGAAACTGAAGAATTTTCTATAATGAAACCATTAATGGTTTATTTCCCAAATATTGACATATCTTCGATTTCTAACACTTCATCCTTTGTTCTATCTTATAATGAAAGAGATGAATTGATTGATAATGGATTTCAAATCCCAACCTATTTGATTGATTCAGATCCTGAATTTGCTCAATGTATTGGATGTGCAATATTAAGAAGATCACATGAAAGATCTGGTGTTGAAATTGGTGATCAATGTGCAAGTTGTTTTACTAAATATTGCTATGATGGTTGGTCTGACGACGAAAGTATTGTGAAAGAAGAGAGTAATACTGATGTTTTTGCTTCTCTTAGTAACGGCTCCCCATCAACTTCTACTTTATCAAGTGCTAGCTCTGCATCTAGTTCTGGATCTGTTGGATCCACTTCGTCTAGTTCCTTAAGTGCATCAAATTATGCTGCTAGCAATTATGGGCTTGGAACTTCTAGGGGATCATTGTTTGCTACGTTAGTTGCATTCACATACTTACTTGTTTAAAGCGAGTGGATGCTTCCCAATTCATTTCACTTTGAAAGCTATTTGTTTGCACTATTGCAGTTCTATTATATTTTTCATAGACTTAATTGATTTTTTACTATAAAATACTTCACATAGTGTAAATGAAGTTTTAGATACAATTACATAGTAGAAATTAAATTGAAAAACTGGGAATAGAAACACAAAACAATGAAACAAGCTTAAATTAAAACAAATCATTAGTATTGGGAAGTAAAAACATTAGATACAACAAAGAATAGCAAGCAGGATTTTTTTTACAAAGTATCTGGCTCAATAATACCATATAACTCCAAGTAATTCATATTATCACCTATCAAATCAGAAACACCAGTATTTTTGTCATCAAATCTCACTTTAATCTCACTCTCAATCTTCAGTCTACCGACTTCTTCGACCAATTTACTTAATGAATCTATTAGACCAGGGGAGAACGAGCAGTACCATCTATGGTTCCACACAAACAATTTGACAATTAACTCTAAAATACCATCGTCTAAGTTTGAAATAGTAACAGGATCTGTAGTGTTATCTCTTTGATCTTGATAATACTCTAATAATCTCTTACATGATCTCACAGAAAATCTATTACTTAGCCCTCTTTCAAAACATTTAGCAGCTTCATTTTTATGGCCAAGTCTTTGAGCAACTAATCCAATCAATTCCCATTCTAAAGTACTTTTAGTAACAGCCAATTGCTGAGCTTCAAAATGCATTGATTCTGCCTTGTACATAGTGTATGTTCTTAAATCTTCGTATAATAGCATAAATAGATTATCCAACCATCTTTCACACAGCCTTTTCTTCTTAAATTCATCTGATTCTGAGGCAATGCTACCATTTCCATTAGGTGTTGTGTCACCATTTGCAACAGGGGCTGGAGCAGCTGTAGAGTCAACATTAGTAGTACTAGAACTGACTTTATTTATGGTTGAACCAGAAAGTGAGGTTCTTTTACTTCTAAACCCATCTTTTTTAAACTCTTCCTCCATCACAAAAACTTTAGTTCTGTATTTAAGTAATGCTTCCCATCCGGTCTTATGCACAATTTCAGTCAATAGCATATAAGCCTTAGCAAATGTAGATTTTAAGTTTGCAGCAGGCAGGTTCATTAATCCTTGATCAACCTTATTATGTTCAATGGCAATATCCATTGAGTTTAATGTTGTGACTTGATCTAAAGTAACATCCAGAGGTAAAGGTAAATGCATACCGTCTGATTTTGGATTACTGATTCTTTTCAGGTAATATTTATCTTTATGTGTAACCATTGGACAAGAGTTCAAAGTCAGTAAAGCATCCTCAAATTTTTCTAACGCAACGTAGACTTTAACAAGCAATTCCCATGGTTTAAAATATGAAGGGGAACAGTTAACAGCTTTAGTAGCCAATGGTAATGCCATATCCAAACGATTTTTATCTAAACAATATTGAGCTTGTAACATTAATAATTCACCATCTAATGGATTCTCTCTGATTCCATTATGTAGAACTTGAACAGCTTTGATTTCTTCATCATGAGCTAAGTATAGTTTAGCCATTAAATAAGTACAACTTGGATCAATTTCTTCTATTCTTGTTAAAATTTCTATACCTTCTTTATATTTCCCAGTTAATTTGATTGTTGTTAAAAAGGCATCAATTAAGTAGTTATTGGAAGTAGTTGCAATTTGAGCATCATCAGAACAACCTAGTTTATAACCTTCAAAAAATAATTCTTCAAAACCTTTCAGGAAAAGTTCAGCATTGATCTTGTTTAAAAACGGATTAATTTTTCTAATTTCGACAATTGAAGTAAAGTCAGCAGAGTCATTATCAGCAGTAATTAAAGCCCTGACAATACCAGTCATGAAAGTTTCCAACCATAACTTATCATCAGCTTGAACTTGATTTCCATAAATATCCATCATTTGAGCCTCCATTTGACCTGGAAAAGTACATTTGACTCTAACTTCTGTTTTGGAAAATGCATTGTAAGTACAATAGGTTGCTTCGGAAACTTTCCATGGTTTGGCTCTACCAAACCAAGGTTGGGGATTTTCACCAATGATGTTAGCTATTGAATTCAAAAGAACAGCAATTGTAGCCGAATTAGAGCAATCAGTTCCTGTATAGTAAAAGTATGTTCCAATTGAAGTTTTCGAAGCTGTGTTTAATTTTGTTAAATGAACTAAATCAGGAGGACCAAGATCATTGATACTGTCTAAAATAGCAGTACGTTGCTGCAGTGATTCGCCAATTGCAGTTTCAACAACTCTATTGATATCCAATAGATAAATTGTCCATGTTAGTAATCATAAAGTCAATATATTGGTTTTTTGTTTTGTTTTTGTTTACGTGTGATCTTTACTTTGTGATTGATAAATTGAAATTGAAACAAAAAGAAACGCATTGAATCGGGTAAACATACTCTGGAATAGATCCCTGGGTCACATAAGTCATGATTAATATAATGAAAGAATATTAAATCCCTGAAATAAAAGTAAGTGATTAACCTACGAATTAAAGTAAACACTCAATCCGATACTTGAAACTCTTTTAATCGTTGAGGCTTAAGTGTCTTTTTCAAAATTACTATGCAAGTCTGGTGCACGGTTGTGCTTAAAATTCCAGCCTATATTTACACCAATATTAGGTGTGTTAGAATGCTCACTTACTGAAAAATGGAAAACCCATCATAAACTTGAATGAAAAGATACATTCAGAATAAAATAATATACATAAAATAACACTAAAAAAATATTAAAACACCACTATCTTTATTTATCGCCATGTTCTTCGTCCTAGAATATTAAAATGGAAATAATTGGGTTAGTATTATAAATTCCAAACTTTGAATTTAAAATTATTTTCAATGTTCATTAAAAATCACTTACTTCATCAGACTCTTCTTCACTAAACTCCCAATCTTTAGCAGTTAAACAATACTTTTCAGGTGGTAATCTGATCCCCCAAGAAGGCATGACAGGAGGTAATGGTTTCTGATTTCTTTCAGCAGCCAGTTTCATTAACAACTTTTTCGGCGGAACAGGCTTAAACTGATAATTTGTTCTTGCTGCTATAGCTAATCTTATATCTTCATTTGTTAACTGAGATCCATATTGACCAGCATTACCTGCATTAGATGAACCAGCATGAGCATGATCATTATAAATCATCGCATCTTGTAGAACGCCTGATGTATAACGATAAGCAAAATCCATAAGCTGTAAAGGGACGTGATCTTGATAACTTTGGATTCCTTGTGTAGCAAAGATCAAATGAAGTAATCTTACGTCTCTTGGGACCTCTTGCTGTTGTTGTAGAGGTTGTGCAGTTCCATTCTCAACTGTTGTTGAAGGCATCATTGGTGCAGAAATAGCTGCCTTTGCAGGTTGTTGATCACTCATTATATCAGAAACTAAGTAATTTATTGAATTTTGATAGGTGTAACAGTCGAAATAGTTGAATCTAAAATTAGTCTTATCAAATTGATAGTCCTTTGAAGTCAACAGTTATTATTGTTCAGAAGCAGAAGTAGCGTAGTGATATATTTCCTATAATATTGTCAATCAAAAAGACCAATGGATTTCCTTGTCCTAAATACTAAGAGTAGAAAATTATAAATGAATTTGAGTTCTGATGTAATTGTAATTCTATTTGTATTTGTATTTGTATTTGTATTTGTCCAGTTCTCATTATGCGGCGCGAAGTTGAGTTTTACAGTTTACTTTAAGTGAATAATGATTAAGAATACTAATTCTAATCGTAATATACATCTAACTTTGGAAATAAATTTATCTAGAAAGTTGAAAAAAAAAGCCATGCATGTCCTGTGTAAATAACTAACCCAACCTATTTAATAAACTCCAGAATACTCTGCTGATATTTCTTGAATTCATTCCACTTACTCATAACTTCACCATCAATTTCCGCAACTTCTAAATAAATCTTTTTATCACCTTCACTTCCATTCTGAAGAATATTTTTCAAGTAATATTTATTTTTCTCACTCCTGATTTTGAAATATTCCATCATCACCAAATCAAATTCAACAGCTTCCATCATAAACTCTTTATATTTAACAATTTTTAACTCTAGAGATTCAAATCCCTCAAACTGAATGAATTTTGGAGCTTTCATTATTATCTTATTCATTATAGAATCTGTAACTCCAAGAGTTTCTCGCAAAATTTCTCTTCTTGCTTTCTTTCTTCTAGGTAATGGTTGATTTATAGGTTTATGTATTGGAATCTCTGATTGATCTGTGTTGACTGAACTTTTATGAATGAATTCTATTTCGCTTTCATTTTCGTTTTCGTTCTCTTCAAGGTCCATTTCACCGTCATCTTTAACAGGGGAAGAATAAGATTTTGGATAAAACTTTTCAGAAATAAAGTCCTTTATTGAATCCATATTAAAGTTCCCACGTGTCTCAGTAAATGGTGATGTATTGAATATATTGTCAAAATTAAAGCTGTCAAATTGTTTTGGTTCTTGAAATGGGTGTTGATTATCTTTTTGTTGTTGATTATTCTGTAATATGGGATCTTCATCCACAGAAAGATCAATAATTTCAGGTTCCTCTATTATTTGTGGACTCTGCGCTTTTGTACTAGGAATTTCAGTTTTCTGATAATCTTCGAATGTTGTTGAAGAAGGAAGTTCTTCATCTAAATCTTGCATATTATTCAAACCATT
Organism: Ambrosiozyma oregonensis (nom. inval.); assembly: GCA_003706315.3. Taxonomy (NCBI): domain Eukaryota; kingdom Fungi; phylum Ascomycota; class Pichiomycetes; order Pichiales; family Pichiaceae; genus Ambrosiozyma; species Ambrosiozyma oregonensis (nom. inval.). The sequence continues at coordinate 25,234 of PPKY03000034.1, forward strand.
TAATTTTTCAGAATTTTTGCTATTATTACTGGATTCAGTCTTTCTACGCTTGGAACCAAAAATATCAGGTTCAGCTTGATTAAAAGGTTCGTTTTTCAATTCAGTAGATTTGTCAGGATACGACGTAGGTTTCGTTGCTGGAGAAACTTTCTCTGGTTTAACAAAAGGTTTCCTTGGTGATGCTAGTGGAGTTCCATGATACCTAGAGCGATATGACTCCATCCATGGTTTTCTTTTCGATCTTCGTAATGGAGAGGGCTTTCTATAATAAGGTGGAGTTTTTTCAGATCCAGATTCTAGTTCAATTGGATTTTTTTCAGTCCCTAGTCCACCAGAGAACATTGAGTTCCAATTTGAATTTGTTTGTTCTTCCTTGAATGGTGAAAATTGTTTTGGTTTTGTTTCTGGATCTTTTGAATCCTCATCAAGGTTATTGTCAGTTGTATCATCTTGAGATTTTCTTGAATTATCAACCCCTTCTAATCCATCACTCTCATCGGCAGATGAATTAGATTGTCCAAAAGATCCTTTAAAGCTGGATTCTTCAAAATATGTGGCTTTATCATCACCATCATTATCATCATCATTATCATTACCACTGCTATTTTCATAGTTACTTTCATTCTCAAAATAATCTTTGTTTTCATTTTCTGTGCTTTTATATTTATTTTCAGGTTCAGGTTTATTCTCAGGTTCAAGATCTTTATCAGTAAAATTTTCTTGCTTATTACCACTATATGTATTCTTTTGTAAAGGTGGTTTCATAAATGGGGTTCGCCCCGTGTAAGTTTTTTCTCCAGACTTGAAAGAATAGGAATGTTTAGACTTGCTCCAACTACCATCATTTGTATTTTTTATATCAGGCTTAGGATCACCAAAATTTGAAGAAGTTTTGGCAGCAGGAGTTGGATCTGGACTGGAGGCTGGTTTTTTCTCCTTTTGAGTAGTTTTAGGTTTGTTCCTTTCAAAACTGTTATTGTTCATACTGAAATTTTTTGTTCCTGTGTGTTCATATTTTGAGTAAGAGTCATTACCATCATTATAGAAATTATAATAATGATACTTTGCACCAGTATTATGCCAACCGTAGGTCCTCTGATAAGCCCTACCTTTTGTTTTCTGTTTCGCTTTTTCTTCAAATTCTTCCTTCCTCCTTCTGGCCTCTTCTGCCCTAGATTGTGTTTGTTGTTTATATCCCTGATATGATTGCCTATATGCATCAAAATCGTAAGCGGGTGTTGAATAAGTTGAATAAGTTGGATAAGGTGTTGTCGTTGTTGAAAAATCAGTAAATGTTGAATTGTTGTATCCCTGGCTCTTTAATTTAACATCATATTCCATTTTTCTCGTAGGATCAGAAAGAACTGCATAACTTTCACTTAACCTTTTGAACAAATCTTCAGCTCCAGCCTGTTTGTTCTTGTCTGGATGGTACTTCAAAGCAAGCTTTCGGTAAGCTTTCTTGATATCTGAAGAAGTGGCGTTTCGGGCCACCCCTAATATTTGATAGTGATCTGCTATCGTAGACATGTTGGATTGATAGCTTCCAATATTCAATAATAAATGGAATCTATTATTTTAGATATAGGAAAGCGTAAGCTTAATTTATAAAGTAATGGGGTTCTGGAGTGAGAGGTGTAAAGTTATAAGGTTGAATTGTAAATAAAAATAAATCTCACCTTTTTTTTCTACAGATCCCGATAATAAAAATATGATGTGTATTTTTATACCTATAACTTATCATAATTTAATCAATGTCTTCCAAAGTTTTTTTTTATAAGTTTCCAGTTACATCTCAGGTTTTTTACAAGACCAAATATACTTATGCTTTAGTCAACCTTAAACCTATTGTCCCTGGCCATGTTTTAATTGTTCCTTTACGTAGTGTTCCACGTCTAAAAGACTTAACACCTGAGGAATCAATGGATTATATGGAAAGTATACAGCTGATTCACAGATTCATAGAACATGTTTATAAAGCTGATTCATTAAATATTGCTATGCAAGATGGAATTGCTGCAGGGCAATCAGTTCCTCATGTTCATACACATATTATTCCAAGATATCTCAATGATGGGTATGGAGATGGTATTTACAATTTACTGGAAAAACACGAAGAAAATTTAAGTGGGTTTTTTCAAATGGTTTTAAAGAAAATGGATATTCCTCATGATGGTGATAGAAATCCAAGAACTATGGAAGTTATGGAGAAAGAAGCTAGATGGTTGGCAGAAAAGTTAGAAAAATATCAAAAAGAAATGTAAACTGGACTCAGCCGATGTATATATATATATATATATATATATAAAGCGCTTTTTAGTTTAAAATATCTAATAGTTTGATACTATAATTTTTGAATAAATGCTTACTAAATAAAATTATTCATTAAAGTCTATGTACAATCAACTATAAAATGATTATAGGGTAAAGAGAAGAGTGAAGCTATGTAGATGAAACTTTTTTGATTATTTTTGTCTTTGCTCAAGTTTCTTATGTAGTTTATTCCATTGTTTCTTTTGAACAATCTCTTGAGTATGATCTTTTCTATATGCTTTTTGTAGTTGAGCTTGCTTGATTCTTTCTAAAATAACTTTTTTAGCACTGTAAATTTTAAATTTTCTTTCACCACCATTCTTCTTAACTGGTAATTTATACTCTTCTAAAGGGATACCAGTCTTAAATTTTTGTTGCCAATCTAAGATATATTTTCTTGAACGAACATCCAAACCTGAATCTTTCATTTGTTTGGAAGTCATGCTGAAAAATTTAGACCAATCATTTTCAAAAACACCTGAATGTTCAGTTGAGTTACGACCAATTTTGGCTAAAAAAGTTTCGACATCTGGGACTTCTGTTGTTGTTTGTGGAACATCTAGACGTATGTGTTTCATGGAAGGTATTATGGAGGATGAAAAGGGTCTGTATAAAGGTTGTTGCGACACAAATGATCTGACCATTTGAGCTGGCTTAAGACGTAAAAAGAGAGTCATTATTAGATTATGTTGGATAAAATTTTTGGTTCTGATAGTTATCATGTTCTCTAAAGCTAACGGGTTGAAAGTTGGTGAAAAGTTGGAGGTGGTTTTGGCCAGTCAAAATCAAAATTTTAGGATTGGTGCACAGGTGTGCGATGGGTGATTTCTTGATGTTTTTACTTATTACTTTATACCAAGTTTGTGCGTTTTTGAAATTTAGTATGAATTTTTGTGAACTTTAAAACCAATATACCAATAAATTCATTATGTCTTCCAAAGATACAAAACTTGATGAGCTTCAATGGAGATCTCCAGAGTGGATTAATGCGTTTGGACTCCGAACAGACAACGTCTTGGAGTATTTTTCTCAATCACCATTCTTCGATAGAACATCAAATAATCAAGTTTTAAAAATGCAAAACCAATTTACAGATCTCAATTATATTAATAGACCTTATGATATGGTGTTACAGGATTTAAAGAAGATGAAAGGTCTTGAGTTCATAATCGCCATGGTTAGAGAGCCTGATTTTTGGATAATTAGAAAACAAAATAGATTAAGTGAAACCAAAACTGAATCATTAGGGGATTATTATATTATTGGTTCAAGCGTTTATATGTCACCTTTGATTCACTCAATTTTATCAAGTAGGCTATTAAGTACGGTTTTAAATTTGAGGAATGCAGTTACTTCACTTCAAGAAATTACAACACTAGATAATACCTCTGTTGGATCATCATCTATCAACAATAAAAATCCAAGCATTTCCAATAGTGGCAAGATAGTAACAGAAGAAGGGAAATCTGAGGTTGCATCGATACCTGATAGTTCAGTGAATGCATTTAATAATCTTTTAAATTTGTCATTACAAAACAATTCAATCTTTTTAGATGATATGCCTGAAACTGGGATAACTGAAGCTGCTATAGCTGCTTCTCATGCGCAAGTTCAGCATGAACAAATGTTGATACAACAAGCTCAAGTACTAGCAGAAAAGCAACAGCAAGTTCAACAGGATTCTTCCTCCAATAGTCATCCCCAGCAAAGTTTAGGTTTGATGCCTTCTGATACTAATAAGAAATGATATGCTTCTGTACTGTAACTTGTATATTTTAAATAATAATAACCTTTTGAAATAGGTCAAGTGTGGCGTATCAGTAAGGCGCACCATGAATTTGCCCCAGAGGGAAAAGCGAAACTGAAAAGAGGGGAAAAATAGTTTTAGATATATACTTAAGTGCTTCACAACATCAAATTGAATATTAATATTAAGTTCAATATCAATATCAATATCAATATCAAATAAAATGAAAGCTTATAGAGTGTTGAGACAAGCTCAAGAAGTGTTGGTCAAAGCTGGTAAAGGTAATCCAACTGGGTTAAGTGGATTATATCAACATCCTAATCCAAGACCAGCATTAATTAAACTATACGAAAGAACATTGATTAAACTTGAAGAAAAATTTCCAAAAGATTCAATTTATAGACAGTCTGTTGAAAATTTAACCAAATCAAGATTACAAATTGCAAAAGAAAATGAAGTTGTTGAAAAAATTGAAAATCAAGTTGGTTGTGGTTTAATTGAAGAACTACTTGTTCAAGCTCATGATGAGTATCAGTTATTACATAAAATGTCTGAATGGAAAGCTTGGGAACCTTTGGAAGAAAAACCTTTGGATGATCAATGGGTTTATTGGGGGAAAAGGGTTTAATTTTTGGAATATAAGGTTTTCGGTTACACAACCACTTTATTCTTTATTATTAGATATTTATTCATTTAAATCTATATTAACAATTTTACTTTTTAATGTTTTAACTCATATATACTATTTATTTATTTACTTATATCATCGATTGATCAAAATGACAAAAATGACATTTTGACACTGTGTGGCGCACTTGCGCTTGCGCCACGGGCTGTGCAACTTTTCAATTTTGATGTCGACTTCACTCTTTGAAACAGCTTTAACCAGAAGATATAAGACAAAAACTAACAGGTTTTGATCTTTAAAATCACAATTTAATTGAGAAGTAGCTTTGACATATTGAGGAATAATTTATGCATTCATTTTAATTAGTGAATGATGCTGCGAAGATTGAAACTTCCCAATAAAGGTGGACTTATACCAAAATTACAATTAAAAAGATTCAATTCATCAAAATCATTCTTTCCAAAATCAATACTTTTCACTGAAAACAATACAAATGTAAAATTAAATCAAATAGGATCAAAATTTGATCAACGAGATCGATATGATCTTGAATATAAATTGAAAAAATTAGTTACAATATCACAAACTACAAAATTAAATGATTCACATTTTCAAATAACTTTACCAAGTACAAAAAAATTAAAACAATTACAAGAATTAATTGAATATTCAAAAATTCAAGATATTCAAGAATCAGCATTAAATATATTATTAGAAAAACTTGACCCATCACAAATTGCATTAGTTTTTAATAAATTAATTCTGAAAAAATATAAATTTGAAAATACAACAAATAATAATGAAAATAATATTGGATTAAAATATTTGAAAAAGTTATACAGAGGAACTGATTTCAGTTTGAAAACATTTCTTAAATGTGGAATATTGAATGGAAATAATGATTCAGATAGTACTAATATAGCTGATGTTTTTTTATTTCAGTATAATAATCAAATGAAAGAATATACAATACGAAAGTTAATTTCAATAAAATTATACACTTATGCAAATTTATTTCTTAAAATTTTTAAAATATATATAGATGAACAAAAACGATCAGAAAATATTACAAATGAATATTTAATTTTACTTGAAAATAAATATGAAAATCTATTATGTGAGTTAGCATTGTCATTAAATAAAACACCAATTTTAAGTGAAAAAAATTTACAATGTCATATAATTCCAATTTTACATTATTCATTAAATAATCAAGAAAATAATGATCATTCAAAAAGTTTAAAAAATTATCTATTAATTTTAAATAAATTTTTACAAATTAAAAATTTTTATAATGATGATGATATTAAAAAAAATAATTATATTTTCCTTCGATATTTATCAAGAACTGAAAATGTGAATTTTCAAATTTTAGCAAGTTATTTAATCAAACAATTTCCTAATTCTTTAGAACTTTTATCAAATATTGGTATATTAAGTATGGGTTTTGATAATATCTATCAAATGGAATCAACTGAAATAAATGATAAATTATTGAAACCAAATATTAGAGAAGAATTAATATTAAATAATGATTATCCAAATATGGCTACTATAGGATTATTATATTCAAATTTTTTAAAAAATTCACCAGATTTAAAAAGAATTGATATTAAATTTTTACGAAATAAATATTTCAATGAAGTTTTAAAAATTCAAAATTTAGAAAAAAAACTTAGCATAGATCCTAAAGATTCAAAAAAATTAATGGAATTACAACATAAACATCCTTTTTCAACAATTAATCATAATACTGAAATTTTGCAAGCATTAATTGAAAAATCGCTTGTTCATAAAAGGCCAGGTAGAGCCATTGCATTAGTTAAGCATTTTATAAAAGAAATTGGATTTAAAGATTTACATGGTCCAGAATTAGAATATCATTTATCAAAAATAATTTCACGTTTAAGTCAAGTTAATTTACAAGATGCTGCTAAAATGGCTAATTATTTAACTTACCATGTTAAATTAAATTATAAAGCATTTGAAGGTATAATTGACTGTTTATTAAAAATTAGTGGGAAAGGTTGGGCAAAAAAATATTATGATTATGTTATTGGTAATGAAAGATTAGTTCAACAAGTGACTGATGATCTAAATAAAGAAACAAATTTAATTGTTAATGTTGCTTATAAATATAATTGGGATGTTCCAGATTTTAAAAAAATTGATGAAAAGAATAGAAATATAAGGAATGAACGTATTAATCAGTTTGAAAATTTAGATGAATTTGATGTTTCAAGTATTGTTGAATTCTTAGATGGATTAATTCAACAGAAAGAACAATTACATGAAGAAGAATTTTTAATTGAGAATCAAAGTGAAGAATTAGAAAATGGAAAAATATAATTTTATTTATATTCATTTTTGTTCAGTGTAAAATAGATATATAGTTAAAAACAATTAGAATTTTAATTCTTGTAAATATAAATATAACATGATATTATTTTTTTTTATGAAATTAAACTTGTAGAGAATAGAGAAAATGTATAAATTAAAACAAGTAAAGAGTAAACACAAATATGATAGGATAACATGAAAATCAAGAAAAGGATATACAAAATTAGAAGAAACCTTGAAGATACAAAATCAAACATAAAATTTTCAAACCGATATAGAGCAGTAGAACAAAACAAGACAAAACAAAAAAATAAAATGGAATAACGTAAACAACTTCAGGAAAGAACCCAATGATAAAAATAACCTTTCTTTACAAAATTAAAACAAAATTAAAATAAAATAAATAAATAAATGTGCAAAAGCATGTGCATTATAGTAATAAAAAAATTAAATGTCTTCACCATATGAATCTATAGTGACAATTTGACCTGGTTTGAAAGCAGGTAAGCCTAAAAATGGACATCCATCACATCTAAAAGCATCACCCAAAGCACAAGATCCACATCCACCAGTTTTACCTTCAATTGTAAAATCAATCTCAGCTAATTCACCTTCAGTAAATCTAACAATTCTAGTTGGACCAATTGCTTTCTTTTTCTTCTCTTGTCTTTCTTTGGCTCTAATTCTTTTTTCGATTTCCAAAGCTTCATCATTTGCAGATTTAGCCATTTGAGATAAAATAGAATTTTGAAGTGATCTTTGTTTTGCATCTTCAGCCTCTTCTTGTTCTTTAAGACCACATGTACAATCTTTACAAGCTTTTCTTCTCTTTTTTCCTGATGTAGTACATTTGATAGGTATTATAACTGGAGCTGATAAATCTTTAAAATTAAGTAATTCATTTTCATCAATTATATCATCATTACTTAAATTATCATCATTTTCATCATCATCAGAGTCTTCAAAAAAAGTTAATTTTGTTTCTTTTAATTTTAATTGTTCAGCATCAGATAAATCATCATCATCAGAACCTGAAGATGAGTCGGTTAACATTGGGGGAGGAGTTGAAACAGCTCTTTTGAAAGTTGGCAATTTTCTAGGAGTTGTTGGTAACCCATTTATATTTTTTTTAAAACTTGGTAATTTTTTAACATTACTACTTGAAGATCTTTTCTTTTTTAAGATTGAAACAGAAGAATTATTCAAATTTGGTTTAATCCAAGAAGTTTCATCTTCATTTAAAGTAAAACCAGACATAATTGCTTCTAAATTGCAATCATTTGGTATGAGACCAGTAAAACAACCACCTTGTTTTAAAGATTTATATAATTTATTAATAAATTTTGAATTGAATTTATTAATTTTAGCTTCAACAGGAGCTAAATAATATATTAAATTAAATTCATTTGAAGGAATATCTTGTTGATCTAAAGCAACTCTATCTATTATATATTGAGTTAAATCAGCATCTGGATGAGTCAATATTAGATTTTGTTTAGTTGATTCAACCAAACCAGGGTTGGAAACGACAGTTGGATGTAGTAATAATAATACAGATGACATTTTATGTATAAATATAGAATGAAATTAAGTTGTTATTGGAAAGAAGAAGTTATTGCTGAGATTAAAGGGTGGTTCTGTAATTTTGTAACTTTGTTCTTTTTTTTTCTTGTCGGGATTTGAATTTTTTTTTATTAATTCAATTTGAAGGGAGTGTCTATGCGAAAAATTGGATTTGTAAGTAAGCAGTAAGCGAAAGCTGACTAAGTGAGTATGAGTATGAGTATGAGTATGAGTATGAGTATGATATATTATATATTATATAATATATTATATGTTATATGTTATATATTATTGAATATAGAATATGATAGATAAATTTATGAATTGATGAATTAAGAATAAAAGAGGGAAATGATAAATTTATATAAGTGAAGAAATAAAGGTCGAAAAGAGCGCATTCTCCTTCACCGGGGAAAAAAGGCAAAAAAGGGAAAAAAAAGGGAAAGAGATGGAATAGATAATTAACAATATGAGTTACGTAAGCAATGAAGAAAACAAAAGGCGGTGATTACTTTTTCCGCTTTTTCATTGGTTTAAAAGTGGAGAATAAATTGCTTACTGTCTTTATATTTTATTGGTTGATTTATATATTTATATATTTATAATATACAATTATAACTTTGATTTAATAGGAGATGCAAATTTTAATAATTTTTCAATATAAGCAGCTTTCATTACATTACCTTTAATTTTCAATTTACCAGTCATAAATAATTTTTGTGCACTTGATTTACCACCAATTAATTTTTTTAAATTTAAATCTGAAATTTTAATTTTAATTGCAATTGACTTATCATTTATATTAGATGATTCAGTTAAATGTTTTAATAAACCTTCATTTTCGGCATCTAATAACCAATATTCAGCTTTATTAGATTTATTAGTGACTTCAAATAATACTTTAGATCCTAAAGTTTGAATTGATTCTTTTCTTAATGAATCATTTGATGATAAAGTTTTAGATAAATTTTCAAGTAATTGAGTAGATTGAAATCCTGACATTTATATAGGGTTAGATAGATTGTATTTAAGTATTTAATTACAATTACTATTACTATCACAAGATATTAAAGAAAAAACAATAGTAAATTATGGTTTATAACTTATACTTATACTTATACTTATGATTATAAATATAATTATGAATATTATCAGTATATAACAAAGTGAAGTTTGCATGTGATCAAGTTTGAAATGTGGGGGAATTTTAAAGAGAAATTATAAAGAGAAATTATAAAGAAATGACCATTTCTGACACGGGGTTTGTTCATGGCAGAACAGAAGTTAAGTTTTAAAGTCGATCGACTTAAAAGTCATCTGAGCATCGTCCCTAATCACAGCCAATCAACGCTCAGAAACACAAACGCGCTCCCCACGTAAAAAATTCACAAAAAAATCACAAAAACAAACAAAACTAAAACCGCACGTAGCACCCTATATACTAATCTTGCTACCATTACATTTCTTATAATTTAAATTTACCTACAAACTATTAAATTTTACTATTAAAAAATTATTGTTATTTTAATAATAGTAATCTTGTTCATAACATTAATCAGTATTTTAGGGTAATTTGAGATGGTCCAATCAAAGAGCGACCTGCATCGACGGGACGAATCACGCGCCAGTTTATAAGGACTTTAGATTGAGCGCGCTGCTGCTGCTGCCAGAAATCTTTAAAAACACAACGTTTTCCTGATGTTGTGCTTATTTTAATATTTCCTTTTCCTTTTAAAACTTCGTTCAAAACAAATTCTGTTTCTTCAACTTTTTAATATATATTAATCCATCTATAATGGTCGACGCTAAAACTACTAAAAAATCTTACAAAGGTATGTTTTACCTTCTTCTACAAGAGTTACCTTAGTCATTGTTGTTGTGTTTTTTTGTTTTTTATTAATCCATTCAATTCAATTCAATTCAATCACACATACACAACACATCTCATAAATTATTTATTATACTAATCATATCATATCAATCTCTTTTAGATTTAATTATTGGTGCTATCACTACTTTAAAAGAAAGAAACGGTTCAAGGTATGTTTCCCTTTCAATTCTAATACCCCCCCCCCCCTCCTTTGTTTACAAATTTTAGTTATTTGCCCTCCCGATTCATTTTAACATTTACTAACTATTCTTTCATTTATAAAGTCGTCAAGCTCTTAAGAAATATATTCAAGCCAATGGTGATGTTACCACTACCAATTTTGATGGTCAATTCAATTTAGCTATTAAAAGGGGTGTTGCTGCTGGTTACTTTGTTCAACCAAAAGGTCCTTCTGGTCCAATTAAATTAGACAAGACTCATAAAATCGTTACTGAAGTTTCTAAAAAACCAGTTTCCGTTAAAAAGGCTCCTTCTCCAAAGAAATCTGCTCCAAAGAAAGCTCCAAAGAAGGTTGCAGGTACTAAAGCTGCTACTGTCAAGAAGGTTGCTCCAAAGAAGGTTACTTCTAAAAAAACTGCTCCAAAAAAGGAAACAGCTGCTAAGAAATCTGTTAAGAAAGTTGCACCAAAGAAAACTACTACTAAGAAAGTTGCACCAAAGAAGACTACAACTACTGCTAAAGCTGTTCCAAAAAAGAGAAGTGCTTCAAAAAAGAAATAATCTAATGAATATGTTTTCAAAGAAGATACTTTCACCATTTGAGCGTTTTTGTGCTATTAGTATTTTGTTCTGTATATTAAAACGGTGTCTTTTTATTCTCTCTTAACCCATCTTTTGTGATATCTACTTTTACCTGCTTTAGTTTTTGTTTTTTTCTTGTCAGCTATTCCTGTTCTTTTATTTCGTTAATGTTTTGTTGGTTTGTAAGTGATAGCAATTATCTTCTTTTTATCAGCTTTTCAACAGTTTCACTTTTCTTTTTAACTTTGTGCTTGTGTTTATTATTTTTTGTTGTATTATTCTACTCCTCCCTTTTCCTCCCAATCATCTGTTATATTATTAAACTAGATTACTGTAAATAAATTTGTATAATAAATAAATAAAACTCTCTTCAATATTTTATTCTAGCCGATCGACTTTGATATGGGTCGGTATTGATGATGCGCCTTCTTCAAATAATGTATCACTTTGTGGCGAGTGAGACTACTCCCAATCGGGCAGTGAGTAAACAGAGGTTTATGTGAAATGTAAACACCAGTCAAATCCTTTTGTATACATATAAACCTGCGTCTCTGCTCAATTCCCTTTCGAAATACCATTTCATCAACAAATAATCTTGGTACAACACCATAATCTAATTGATACTCCACATCATAAAACTAAAAAATTAGTCGTTATAAAGTGGTTCTTTGTCAAACAGAGAACAACAAAAGGAATTAAAATTAATATAATTTTTTCTGTTCTTCAAACTCAGCTAAGAGTAAACAATCATATCAAATTTTTGTTATTAAAATTTCTTTTAAATTTCATTTAAATTGTTTCCATTATAAATATAAAATAATAATATCATAATGAATACAGGTAGAGCATTACAAACACTTAACCATGCTCAGTTGAACACAAAAACTTCTCATCCAAATGCTGCTGGTATGTTGAAAACTCCAGTTAAAACTGGTGCTGTTTCAAAACCCGAAAATAAACATAAGAAAAAAAAGGAAAAATTGAGTGCTTTATGTAAAACTCCTCCAAGTATTGTTAAAACTAGATCTGGTAGAGGTTACAGAAGAGGTTCATTTTTAGGTGAAGGTGGTTTTGCTAGATGTTTTCAAATGAAAGATGAAAGTGGTAAAGTTTTTGCTGCTAAAACTGTTGCTAAAGCTTCAATTAAAAATGAAAAGACTAAAACTAAATTATTGAGTGAAATTAAAATTCATAAAAGTATGTCACATCCAAACATTGTTCAATTTGTTGATTGTTTCGAAGATGAAGTTAATGTTTACATCTTGTTAGAAATTTGTCCTAATCAATCTTTAATGGAATTATTAAAAAATAGAAAGTTATTAACTGAACCTGAAGTTAGATTTTTTATGGTTCAAATTATTGGTGCAATCAAATATTTACATAGAAGAAGAGTTGTGCATAGAGATTTAAAACTTGGTAATATTTTCTTTGATCCTGAAATGAATTTGAAAATTGGTGATTTTGGTTTGGCAACTATTATTAGTAGTCCTGATAAAAAAAGATACACTATATGTGGTACTCCAAATTATATTGCTCCTGAAGTTTTAGGTGGTAAGACTGTTGGTCATAGTTTTGAAGTTGATCTTTGGGCTATTGGTATTATGATGTATGCTTTATTATTTGGAAAACCTCCATTCCAAGCCAAAGATGTTCAAGTTATTTATGATAGAATTAAGCACAATGAATACCAATTTCCAGCAGATTCAAAAGTTTCTGAAGAAGCTAGAATCTTAGTTAGAGATATCCTAACAACAGATCCAAAACAAAGACCTTCATTAGATAAAATTTTGGAATACAGTTGGTTCACTTCTGGTCCTTTCCCAAGAAATATCTCTCTTGATAGTTTAACTGAAAAGCCAAGACATTATACTTATATCACTAAAGAAGAATCTAACATCAATTTTAACTTGTGTAAACAACAAGTTGGTATTAATGAAGCACCAAAGAACCCAGTTGAAATATTGAAGACTGATCTTGAAAGTGAAAAACCAAAAGCATTATTACCAAATTCATTGTCACCAAACAATACTAAGAGTAAATATAGAGAAATTAATGCTACTAAGTATAAAAACAAAATCAGTAACAAATTAGCCACTGCTCATCAAGAAAATAGAATGATTGCCATCTTGGATGATGCTTTATCAACTACATTAGATAATATTAAACTAGTTGAATTAGGTGAATCTACTATTTCAAATGATGCTATTGAAAAACCAATTCTTATCAGTAAGTGGGTTGATTATTCTAATAAACATGGTTTTTCTTATCAACTGTCTACAGGTTGTACTGGTTTTCTTTTCAATAATGGACAATCTCTATTAAAGGTTCAAGAAGTTAAAGAATTTTGTCATATTCTGGCTGATACTCAAAATGGTTGGTCAGCTGGTCAATTTTCAGGTTATAATGCATCTTTAAGTAAAGAAATTGATATAGTTGAATTCTTTGAAAAATATATGAGTAAACATTTATCAGATGTTTCTTCTTCTAACAAAAAGAATACTAAAGATAGAGAAGTATTTTTAAGAAGGTATACACGTGAAGATAATTATTTGATGTTTGAATTAAGTAATGGAAGTTACCAATTTAATTTCAAAGATCACCATAAAATTGTCTTATCTAATTACGGTCAGTTCATTACTCATATTACTCCAAACAAAGATACTGAAGTTTTACCATTAAGTTATGTATTAGAAAATGGTAACTTTTATGAATATCCAGATGAATTCTTTGAAGTTAAATATGATTTTATGAAGCATGCACTGAGACAAAAGTTAACTGTTTAACTGTTTAACTGTTGTTTTAATATCATAAGTTTTTAATTGGTTGTTCTCCTTATTTTTATCTTCATGTCTACATTAGCTGGTGTACAATTATCCTGATAGAGATGAGTTTTAAAGTTTTATTTATCTCCCTCTATATTTCCCTCTATTCAAAGTTCATTCAACTATATCCCGTACTGTTTTTTGCCGTTCTTACCATTCGTGTCGTTTTTTTTTTTGTTATTTTTTTACAAACTACCTTTCTTTCAATTTTGTTTCTCTTATTGTTTTCTTCTTTAATAATTTTTTTTTATCATTTTTATTTCTGAATTTCTAGCTTGCATCCTTGCTTTGCATATGTTTTTGTTTGCCTTGATATCAGTTTGTTCTTATTTCAATTCATAGCATATTCTCTTATACTAGTTTTTTTTTTTTCAAGATTTTGCTGCAGAGATACTTTTATCACTTTTAATCATCTTACTCAAAATAAAAATGTTTAATGGGTATATGTCACCTCTGCATTTTGTACTACATATATATATATAGAAAACTTTTTCATAGTTTTTAATTGATTTTGATACCAAAAAAAAAGGGTTATTATTTATACAGTAGTTTTAATAGTAAGTAAATAACTTTTAGTTCACTGTAAATTTGTGAGATAGAATTAAAAGAAAGCAATTTCTAAAAGATAAATTGTTGTGGCTATTGTACATTAAAATAAAATAAGGAAAAAAGAAATAGAAATAGAAATAGAAAATCAAGCAATATTTGATTGTCATGCATGACAAGGGAAGAAGTACAATTAATATTTATTCATTCATAACATCGTCATCATTACTTAATAAAGCCTTCAATTCCCATTCTCTTTTGAATTTATCATTAAGTAAACCTAACTTCGAGATCAATCTAGTGCATGCATTTTTTAAAGCCATTCTTGGTTTATAACCTTCCTCTGTTTGTAATCTCATTATAAAATTAGCAAATAATGGATGTTCAATTTTATATGCAACGAATAAAACTTGTGGATCATTAATTAATTCTTGTCTTAATAAATTTCCTAATGTATGATCTTCTCTTTCAAATTTAATTAAAACACAGTTTGGAACTCTTGAGTCTGGCGTCACTTGTAATCTGTTATAAATGAATGAAAACAAAACACATACTGTTAGTATATTATTGATTTTTTAAAATTTATCAAAGTTCTTTAAATTTATTTGTTTCCAAATTAATTGAACAGTAAAAAACAATGAAATAAATACGTACTTTGGAACACCATCTGGTAATATAAAAAGTTCAAAACGATCTGGAGCATTCATTTCTAAGATGTGATAATGAGTATAAGATAGGATAAATGCTATTCAAGTAAGCTTAAACACTCATCTTTGTACTAACATTATTTAGCTTAATCATCAAATTCGATGAGAAAGGTAACAAGTCCAATCAGGTGCACGGGTGAAGATTTTGGAACAAATTTTGGCGTCGACTGATGCGACGATAATACTTTTGAAATTACCCGGCCATGGGTATCAGAATCAAGCGATCTCTGTTCCGGTGAGACTCAGTACAATAAAGTACACTGTAAGCCTAAACAACTTTCAACTGCTTCAGACTTGGTCATTCTCAATCTTGGTGTTCTTAGAAAACTACTTCTATATTCTTCTATATTATATTTGTCTTATATTCAACTCTTGTTCTACCATCTATTTTTGTTTCTGGTAATTTTTATTTCATTCTTATTCAGTTACAACTGATTGTTATTCAAGTTTCAAACTTTGTTACTGTTATCAACGACCTCTTTCATCTAAAAGTTTTTTTCACAGTTTCAGCATCTATTCATCATTAATGGTCAGCCAAAGTAATTGGAACCTCAAAGAAGTTGTCGAATCAGGTTTACAATCCCATTCGTACGTTATCATTTGCTATCAAATTTTAAAGACCCCCGATTCACCTTATCGTATCGCCAAATATCATTTTCAGTTTGTTTAACCATACTAACTCCTCTATTCCTCAATTTAGTATTCAACCACAATCAAGAACTACTTTACCTCCTATGAATAATATGGAAAACGGTAAGTTTTGTTTATATTTCAAAATTAAAACGTGGACCTATTTTGGATTCACCACATTTTTTAGCATCATCTACTAACATTACAAATGCCAAATACATAGGACAACCTGTCTACTCACTTCCTTCTATCTCAGGAATAAACAATATGGGAAGATATCCAATGGATAACATCCACCAAGTATGTTAAAAAATTTTAAATTTGTTTTTTACATTTTTAAATTACCATATCTCAGCCATACTAACTAACTTATCCCCTCTCATGTTATACAGACTCCTTCCGATAATGTTTCATTACCTCCCGCCAATCAAATTGTTAATTCAGCAACTCAACAACAGCAACAACAACAACAACAACAACAACAACATCAACAAATGTTACAAGATCAACAGCAGGTCGGTGCTGCTGCCGCCGCCGCCGCTGCTGCTGCTGCTGCTGCTGCCTATAGGCCATTAAATGTCAAGGATGCTCTTTCATATTTAGATCAAGTCAAGATTCAGTTCCGTAACCAATCAGACGTTTACAACAACTTCTTAGACATTATGAAAGACTTCAAGTCTCAAAAGTACGTATACTACATCCACTTTTTACACAGCCTTGTTTTGTGCTCTAAAATTTGAGAGCTCTTCCTTGAGCATTGAATATTGAACTTTTTGTAAAGACTTATACTAACTCATCATACCTATTTTTCTAGCATCGACACTCCAGGCGTCATTGAACGTGTTTCCACCCTTTTTAGAGGTCATACAAAACTAATTGACGGTTTCAATACTTTTTTGCCTCAAGGCTTCTCCATCGAGTGCTCTTCTACTGATCCAAACACCATCATCGTTACTACCCCAGTTGGGAAGACTATTAGACAGGATCCGGGTCCTGTTCCTTACGAATCTGCTCATTTTCAGCAGCATCCAGAACAGCACAGTATGGATCCGTATGCTTTCAGCCAACAGCAACAACAGCAACAACAGCAACAACAGTTCCAAATGATGGCCAATGGCGTTCCTACTCCACAGCAGTACTATCCAGGTTCGGCTCAACAACCTCAAATCCAACACCAACAGCATCATCAACATCAGCAACAGCATCAACAACAACAACAACAGCACCAGCAACAACAACAACAACACCAACAGCACCAGCTACAACAACAACACCAACAGCACCAGCTACAGCAACAGCAACAGCAACAGCAACAACAACAGCAACAGCAACAACAACAGCAACAACAACAACAACAGCAACAGCAACAACAGCAACAGCAACAGCAACAGCAACAGCAACAGCAACAGCAACAACAGCAACAGCAACAGCAACAGCAACAGCAACAGCAACAGCACCAGCTACAGCAACAGCAACAGCAACAGCACCAACAACAGCAACAGCAACAGGAAACCAAACAAGGGTCTCCAGCTGAGTTTGACCAGGCCATCAATTATGTTAATAAGATCAAGCAACGCTACGCAAATGAACCTGATATCTACAAACATTTCTTGGAGAACCTTCAAATGTATCAAAAAGGAATCAAACCAATAGAAGAAGTTTACAGGGAGATATCTGTTTTATTTAGAGATGCTCCTGATTTATTAGAAGATTTTAAATTATTCATGCCAGATTCTAATGTTGTTAGACCTCCTGATTATTCGTATGGTCAGCCTGGTTATGGAGCTCAACAGCAGCTGCCTCCTGTTGGAAATTTCCAACCTCCAACTTTTGGTCAAGCTCCAGTTAAAGAAAAGAAGAAGAAGAATTCTGTTAATCAAATTATACAAGCTCAAGGAATGATTCAGCCCTATGAAGAACCTCCTGTTTCTGATATTCGTGGTGCACCTTTGGTTCAAAAAAAGAAAAAAGAAGAAAATCCATCTTTGTTGCCGGGTGTTCCTGAACCAGTTTATTCTACTTCTCTTGATACTGATTTAACAGACGAAATTTCCTTTTTTGATAAAGTCAAAAAGGCAATTGGCAACAAACAGACTTATAATGAATTTCTCAAATTTTTGAGATTATATTCAAGTGATGTTTTGGACAAGAATACTCTAGTTGAAAAGGTTGAAGGCTTTATTGGTCTCTATCCAGAACTATTTGATTGGTTTAAGAATTTCGTTGGCTACGATGATACTCCTCTCCATATTGAAAATATTGCTATCAAGAAACAACAGTTAGATTTAATGATGTGTAAATCTTGTGGTCCTTCTTACAGACTGTTACCAAAATCCCAAATGCATATGCCTTGTTCTGGTAGGGATGAGATGTGTTGGGAAGTTTTAAATGATGAATGGGCTGGTCATCCAGTTTGGGCTTCTGAAGAATCTGGTTTTATTGCTCATCGTAAGAATCAATACGAAGAAATCTTATTTAGAATTGAAGATGAAAGGCATGAATATGACTTTTACATGGAAGCTAATTTAAGAACCATTCAAAGTTTAGAGACTATTGCTAACAGATTGGCCAATATGTCACCTGAAGAAAAGGTGAAATTTAAATTGCCGCCTGGTTTAGGTCACACTTCTACTACTATATATAAGAAAGTGATAAGAAAGGTTTATGATAAGGATAGAGGTTTTGAAGTTATTGATGCTTTGCATGAAAATCCAGCAATTGCAGTTCCTATTGTCTTGAAAAGATTGAAGCAAAAAGATGAAGAATGGAAAAGAGCCCATAGAGAATGGAATAAAGTTTGGAGAGAAGCTGAGCAAAAAGCTTTTTACAAATCATTGGATCACCTGGGTTTAACGTTCAAACAAATTGATAAGAAGCTGTTAACTAATAAGCAGCTTGTCAGTGAAATCTCTACTATCAAACAAGAACAAACTCAAAAGAAATTACATCCTTTAATGCCTAGACCAAAATCTCAAATAAATTGTAAGTATAAGGATTTCAGTATTTTCATGGATGTGTTAAAATTGGTTCATGTGTTTTTAAATCATAATCAAACTTATTCGAATTATGATAAAGATAAGATGGCTGAATTTATGAAATCATTCCTGATCAAGTTTTTCTTTTTGGATTCCAAATATATTGATGATGAACTAAAGAAGAGAAACATTACTAAAGAGGAAATTCCTGAAACAAAAGATATCGATGAAAATGAATCAACTCCTGATATCCCAACGCTCTCTCAGTCGAAGAAGAGACCAAGAGAATATGATTTATTGAAGGATGTTCTAAAGAGATCTAAAAGATCCAAGAGAGTTTCTTCTGATATTGAAGAGGAAGAACCTAATGGTCAAGATCTACACAAGGATGATCAAATCTCTGAAGAAGTTGAAAGAGCACAAGCTAATTGGATTACTAAAGATGATAAGTCTAACGAAACATTGGGTGATGACAGATCTGAATTTAATTTGTTCTGTAATACCCAAATTTACGTTTTTTACAGATTTTTAGACACACTTTATTTGAGACTTTTAGAGATTAAAGAACTGTCTGCTGATGTGTCCAAAGAAATCAGCTTCAGAAAAGAGACTGTTTTTGCTAAAGATTTAGGCTTAATTGATCATCAATTAGAAGATATGAATGTTAACATCAAAGGTGATAGCCCTTATCAAGAAGCTTTGGATTTAAGTATGAAATTAATTGAAGGTAATGTGGAGCAAAATGTTTTTGAAGAAACTTTACGTCAAGGTTTTAGAAATAAAGCATTTAAAATATTTACAATTGATAAAGTTGTTCAAGGTGTAATTAAACATTGTCATACTGTTGTCTCTGATTCTAAATGTGCTGAAATTTTCTTATTGATGGAGAAAGATCGTAATAGTTTGAGAACTTCTGCTAAAGATCAAATTCTTTATAGAATGCAAGTTAGAAATTTAATGAGTGCTGAAGAACATATGTTTAAGATCATTTACAATAAACAAAATTGTCAAACAAGTATTACATTCTTAGCTCTGGAAGATTTGACTATTAAAGAAGGAAGCAAAACCGATGAAGAGAAATGGAACTATTATTTGACAAGTTATGCTATGTCCCACCCAACTGAAGGAATTGATTCATCTAAATTGCAATTACCATTTTTGAAATCTACGTTAGAAGAGGAGGAAGAAGATGAAGATGAAATTGAAGGTTCTTCTGATTCTAAATTAAAAGTTAAAATAGATGAAAATACTTACAGACTTGTATTTGAACCTGAATCATATGATTTATTCTCAAGAAATTCAGTTTATCAAAATGAAGCAAATAAAAAATCTTCCAAGCATCTATCGTCTTTAGAAGATGTTATTAATGGTGAGCAAGGGCTATTAAAGAATTTGGAAGAGGAAAATGCCGAACAATCAAAGGTTAGATTTAACACATTGATTGAGAATGGTCCAGAATCTTACCTTAAATTTGATGAACATAAGTTAAAGCCTGAAAACGAATCACCTTCCATTCAACAAACTTCTGAACCTAAGGCCGCTAATGATGACATCGCTGCAAATTCTATTGCTGCAAATTCTGTTTCAACTTCTGTTATTGCTCCTGTTACGAATACTGGTACTACTAATGTCTCGTTTACAGAAGGTTTGAGCAAACCAAAAACTGAAACCAGTGAAGGTGACTCCACTCTACCCCAAGATGAGACCAATGATAAGGTCGTGATACAAGATGAAAAGAAAGAGTAAATAATTTATTCTTTTGTTGTCTCTTATGTGTGTTTTTAGTATGAATTGTTTTATTATTATTACTTCCGTTTTTAAATTTTTTACCCTTATTATTAATTCTTTCATTTTTTAACTATTATTATTTTTTTTGTTGTTAAATTATTATGTGTTTTTATGTGAATTATTGAACTAATTTCAAGTTTTACCCCTTTTTGAATTTTATGAATTTTGTTTCTTTCATTTTTGTTTTGATTGTTATTTAAAAGAAATTACTTTGGAATTTAAACATTTCTTAGATTTTGTATATTTTGTCTTCTGACACTTTTTTTTCTGAAGTTTTCCCCCATCTTTGAATATTATTTCCTTAAAATTATCTTCCCATTTTATACTATTTAAAAGCAAAGGTTGCTACAATAATATGTTCTAATTTGTCTGTTAATTCATGTTTATGAATGGATAAAAAAATATAAACAGTTTTAAGGATGCGAAAAAATTTAGAGCTTATATAGCAAAAGTAATTTTAAAAAAATAAGAATTAGGAAAGGAATTGATTTATTTACGTTTATAAGTTTCAAACTGTTCCGTTTCCAAATCAACACCAAAATCATTCAACGTTTCACCAAGTCCGTTAGTCCATGAATTTTTAACAACATCTTCATTATCAAGAGTACTATTGGAAGTAATAGGTGTATTACTATTAGGTTCAAAATCAGACCCATCTGGAGGGAAAGGTAGTTTTAATTGGTCTTCGTCTTCAGGATCTTTAACAAAACTTAAACCGTTACCTGTTGGTCCACCCCATGGCCACATCCATTGATAAAATGGACCCATACAGTTAACCATATTTGTAAAAATAGAAGTAGAATCATAAGGGAATATAAGATCATCAAATGAAAAATCATAAGGTACAATTGAACCTTCAGATAATTTTTCTCTGTAATGTAATTTCCAAGAACTTAATTTTGGGAAATTTGAATCTGGATGTATTTTTGCAAAATTTAATCTAATTTTAGCCCAAAATTTTTCAGTATAAAATTGATGCTCTATTCTTTCTAATTCCCATGATTCTATCATTGTTTTTTCATTAATCATACTGAAAAAAATTCTTATCGTTAAGATACCAACCGTTATAAATATAAATAATGATAAAAGGCCATTTATTATTATAAAAGACATTTCAGTCATTGATATCAAATAATAAGGCATGTTTCTTAATGAGTAATAATGAGATAACCTTTTAAATATGAATATCAAATTTTGAGAAATTGAAATCATAACCCACCATAAAAATCTTTGAAAATGTGGGAAATTGTTATAACCAACACAATTCATTGTCCAAGGACAATGATGATCCATTTTTAAAACACAAGTTCTACAAGTTTTGCAATGATGAGATCTTTCAGGCTTGTAAGCTTTACATTTGACACAATATTTATACCAAAGCTTTTGGGGAGTTTCAAATTTATCAACGGTGAAATTTGATGGTGGTGAGCCTGGTTTTGTTGTAATTGCGAGATAATATGAAATCCAAAGCATTAAATATGATAGTTGAATAATTGTTCTAGGTTTGAATGGATAATTTACCTTATACATATATGGAATTGAAGAAGCACCTAAAAATCCGATTAATACCGTTGGAAGCTAATAAAGTTATAATTAGTTAGTATATTATTCATTTATAAAATAATGTTTTATTTTGTTTTGTTTTGTTTTGTTTTGTTTTGTTTTCATGTACTTACTGCAATACCCATCCAAGGCAATTTGAATTGACCTGCCATGTTTGTGAATATATCTATAAAAGGATTTTAAGTTGATGTTGATGTTGATGGTATAGCATTAGATTGCTTAAAAAAAAGATTATTCAAGAAAATACGATAGGATAAGTCGATTCGCCTCGCTTTTCAAACAAAAATCGTTCGTTAAATATATTTACAAAATATATAAACAAAATTTAACCTTAAATTCAATTAATTTTTTATATAATAGACACTGAAATAATAAAACAAAACACAAAAAGTTTAAAAAGACATAAAAATAGAGAAATTTTATTCTACTGTCCTATTTATTCTTCTAAAGGTAAACCTAAAGCTTCTCTCTGAGACTTTGAATTAGGATCAAAATATGGAACTTCAGCTAAAGAAGTAACTCTTGTACCATGTCTTGCATCTTTACCTTCATGATCCCACGTAGTTCTATGTTGAGCCACTCTATTATCCCAAATGGCAGAAACACCATAACCAGGCTTTTGTGGACCCCATTTAAATCTAACTTGAATATCAGCGTTTTTCTCATAAACATCAAATAAATAATTTAAAATAACATCCGATTCAACAGGTGATAAACCAATGATTCTTCTAGTCATAGCTCTATTAACAAACAAAGACTTCCAACCAGTTGCAGGATGAGTTCTAACTAAAGGATGAGTTCTTTCAATTCTTTTCGGACCACCAAATGGATCATTTCTATCTAAATAAGAATGAGCAGAAAATACAACAACTTCTTTACCATCTAAGAATCTTTTCATTTCTTCAGATAATTTATCATAAGCAGCGTAACCAGAAGCCCATAAAGTATCACCACCTTCATTTGGAATTGTATCTAAATGTAAATGAGTAATACCAGCAGGTTGATGTTCATGAACCAAATCAGCATGCCAAACTTGATTACCAGAAGAACCATGTTTGAAAGCATCCCAATTACCATTATTAGTATTTTTATAAGTCATATTCAAACCATTTTGTCTTCTATAATCAACCCAGATAACGGTTGTACCAGGTAAAGTTGGAACTTGAGTAGTTTGAATATGTTTTTCAACTTGACCCCAATAATCACCTAAAGCTAATTGTTTTTGATGAGATAATTTTTGATCTCTAAAAAAAACAACAACTCTTTCAGCTATTAATAAAGCCAATTCATCTTTTTGTTTATCATTTAAATCACTTAATTGTAATCCAACAATTTCTGTACCTATATGTTTAGTTAAATGATTAATTTCTTTAGCAGCATTAAATAAAGCTTTTTTATCTGGATCAGCATTTAAACCTCTTTCAATATATGGATAATCTTCATTTCTAATTGCATAAGCTTCATCTAGATAAACTGGAACTTTTGATCTATCAGGTCTTTCAGGATAACCCTTTGTAATATCAATACCTGATTCAATCAATCTTTGACGAGCTGGTTCAGGTAATATTTTCAAACCTTCAGGATCTGGACCATAACGTAAACCTTCAGTTGATGATTTAATTGAAATGTTTTTTGAAGCTTTGATAATATGTTCAATTTCTTGATCAATTGGGACATTACCTTGTAATTTTAAAATTGGTGTTGATATTTTTGATGTCATTTTAATGGATATTTTTCTAGTATTTCATTGTTTCATTATAATCCTCTTCTTCTTAATTAATTTAAAAGGAATATGATAACCATTTTATTTGATTCAAGTGTGGCTCTTTTCAAATTGTGGATTTTAGCGGAACTTTACCTCTCCGCTCATTTAGCGATTACTTTATCATTTTCGTTTTTAAAGTACAGAGTTGAAATAAAATTTATTGTTTGAAAGGAAAGTTTTAATAAAATGAAAAAATATATATAATTAACAGAAGAAATGAAAAATTACCATAAGAAATGAATTGAAATGAAATGAAAAAAAAAAAAAAAAGTAATTATGAATTTTTAGAAATACCTTTTAATGCAACTGGAGGTCCAACAATTTTTTTATATTGTGGTTTTACTTCTTCAAAAACAAATAATTTATGATAAAGATCAAAATAAATAATACAAGCAACAACTACTATTAAAACAATAAAGATAAAAGCACCTAGTTTTAATTTTGAATGAACATTACCACTTTCTAATTGTTGTTTAACCCATTGTAATTGAGTTTGATTTGCAACATCAAATCTTTTTTGATTTCTAATTTGAATTATTTCTTTTTCAATTAGTTTTAAATGATTAACAAATGTTGTTAAATTTAATGAGGTTGCAAGTTGAATTAAATTAGCTAATAATAATTTATATGGTTTTATAATACTTTCAGTCGAATCTAATCTATCAGCAGAACCATCACAATCAATTCTTGCAATATCAGTATTTAATTCAGTTGAAATTTTAGTTATTTCATATGTCAACTTTGTTATTAAATCTTGATTATTTTCTTTTGAATTGATTTTAAATTCATTTGTTTTTTCTTTTAAAACTGCCAATTGTTTTTTGATATCTAAAGTTTGTAAATAATGTTGTTCTGATAATGGCTGTAATTCTAATTCACTAATACTAAAATGTCTTGCAGTTGATTTTAAAGCATCAATTAAGGAATTAGCTCTTGGTTGAAGGAATAAATGATTATTGGTTTTTGTTTTTGGCTTAAAAAAAAAAAAAAAAGTGGATGTTAGTAAAGTAAAATATAAGTGTAAAATATTTGATAAGAAAAGAAACATACCATTTTAAATTATTAATTTGTTAATTTGTTAATTTGTTAATTTGTTAATTTAATTTAAAATATGTTAAATTCAAGTAGAAGGGATTGATATCTCTCTTTATATGATAAATTTCTTTTTGTTTTAATGAATAAGTTTAAATATCTATATTGTAATTAATTAGTTGTTAAATGCTACAAAAGAACAATATGCAAATTGGATTCCATACACTGTCAGGCCATGTCTTGTTATTCAGAAGAAATTAATCATAGACAAAAAAAAGAAATAAAAGAAGCGGCTGTTGTCAAATTCTTCCGTGCATAACTGCGCCGCTTATGATGCGGATAAATATGCAAGATTTATGCGTGATAGATGCGTCGGATCTTTGGATCTTTGGATCTTTGGATCTCTGGAAAAGTTGTAGAATCTCGTAGAATCTCAATATAATATATAATATTGTAATATAATTAATGATATATAATATGGATTTTAATTTATGGATGATACTACACACTATATACTACATACACACTTGGATGAGTACTGCTTGGACTACATGCAATTAATCGGATGAGCAAAGCTTATGATCATTTTACTATGCATGAATCACTCAACTTATTGATATGACCCTCGGTTGATTTACACTCTTAACTTTTTCACTTTATAAATTCTATGACCCAATTTTACTCGCTAACTGATATAAAAATAATCCCCCGCTTTTTTCATCATTAGTTATCCTTCTTAAGTTTAATTTATGTACATATAGAGCATTTGTCATTCAATAGTCAAGTTTTACAAATTACATATGTGATTTGATGATTGAAAATAATATCTTTTTTACACTAGTGTAACTTTAGGTTAAATAGATTTTATCCAGTACTTTGAATTATTGATTATATGATTAATATATATATATATTATATAAAATAAACGAGCGCATTAGACAAAAGTTAAACCCTAAGCGAGACCTTGGTATTTTCGCTCTTTTTTTTTTTCTTTTGATTACCTACTCAATTACGTAGCTTGATGCTTACGTACTTGATTACTCAAATGACGACTTCCCGCGTCGTTTTAACAAATCAAATTGAATTTCAAAAGATTTAGAAATAAAGAACAATAAATTATTATATATTCAAGTTTAAATTTTAAATCTTTAGTTTATGTTCTATCTTATATCTTTTATCTTTTATTTTTAAACAACACAATTTAATAGATAGTTTTAGTTTTCGAAATTTTTATTACTTCCTACCTCTGGATCCTTATATTCTTTCTCTATTTCTTTTTGTTAGCTTTGATTTTACTTAGTTACCATACATGCCCTCACACTAATTTAATATCAATTCCTAAATTTTGCCCTCCTTATTTACTTCTTATACATATTCACTAATTTAGTGTCAATATTATTCCTTTCATTTTCTCTTGTCTTATACTTCTCTTCAATCATGGCTGATACTCCAATTCAAAATCAGAATCCTGTTCCTACCACAAGCCCCAAAGTTGTTAAAAATAAAACTAATGATTTACCCCAGATGGATCAACAATCAACAAATGAATTTTTATTACGTTCATTAAACGAAATTGTTATTGGTTCAATTTCAGGTGCTATTGGTAAAGTTGTTGAATTTCCAATGGATACAATGAAAGTTAGATTACAATATTCACGTTCATTACCTGAACCATTATTTAATTCAACGTTTGATTGTATTAGAAAAACTTATACTAGAGAAGGTTTTTATAATGGGTTTTATAAAGGTTTATTTGCTCCAATGATTGGTGCATCATTTGAAATTTCAACATTATTTTTTGGTTATAAATTAGGTCAAGATTTAATTAATTTGTATAATGGTAATAGAATGGGTACAGATTTAAATGTTAGTGGTAGAGTTTTATCTGGTGGTTTTGCAGGTATTTTAACAAGTTTTGTTTTAACTCCAATTGAATTAGTTAAAGTTAAATATCAAGTTGAAAATTTAAAAAATACAAATCCAAAAAAATCAATTAATCCATTAGTTTTAATTAAATCAATTATACATCAAGAAGGTATTCGTGGTATGTGGAGAGGTTTAACAATGACTTTATTTAAAGAATCTGGTGGTGGTGCTGCGTGGTTTGGTATTTATGAGAAAATGTTAGATTTTTATAAGTCAAAAAAATCTAATCCAAATGAAGAAAATAAGGCTTGGGAAGTTATGTCTGCCGGAGCTTTAGCTGGTATTGGTTATCATTGTTTAATGTTTCCTGCTGATACTATTAAAAATATTATTCAATCCAATGATGGTAAAAAACCTAATATTAAAAATGTAATTAAAAAAGTTTATGCAAGAGGTGGTTTAAGAGGTTTTTATTCAGGTTTTGGTATAACTGTTTTTAAAACTGTTCCATCAAGTGGTATTTTATTTTTCTCTCATGAAGAATTAAAAAAATATATTCAATTTTATTAATTGAATTCTCCACTTGCTTATTCATTCATTCTTTTTATATATAAGTGTGCTAACTTTCCTAAAACGTTATTAGAGATTAGACTATATTTGATGATTTATTTTAAATGACTTTCTTTTCGTTTTCTTTCCATTTGAAAAAAAAATAAAATAACATGTTGTTTGCTTTTTTATGTTTGTATATGCATTTGATTCTTTCATTTGGAATTGTTTGCTTTGCCTTTTCATGTCACCTTTTTTAAAATTCAACAAATTATTAATTATACATTAATTGATGTTGATATTGATAGATTACAGGTTACGGGAGTTTATTTTTCTTTCTTTCTTTCTTTCTTTCTTTCTTTCTTTCATATATTTACTTCTTTCATATATTTACTTATTAAAATAATTATTATTTACTACACTACATCATATATTTAAATTTTATAATCTATTCTATAATTCACAATTTATAAACCAGTATCCCTTCTATCAACAATTAAACTCAAATTAATTTCAAGATTTTTAAATAGACTTCCCCTACACCAAAAAAAACCAAATCTAATAGATTTGAAAGAAATTGTTTTTATTGGTAATCATTTGAAAGAGAATAAACTCTAACAAACAATTTAACTATGATAATTATAGAAGCTTTATTCAAAAATGGTTTAGTTATTAAATAATGTCAAAAATAATCAAAATTAATTTTTTTTAGAATTTCATTCAAAAATAAAACTTGTAATAACATTATGCGCATTCTGTATTAAGAGTTTAAAGCAGTTTTTCAATTAAGACTGGGTGGCCAAGCTGGTTAAGGCGTGCGACTGTTAATCGCAAGATCGAGAGTTCAATCCTCTCCCTGGTCGTAATAATCTAATTTTTTAATTTCTCTCCTGATTAAAGAGGTTTTCTATGTTAGTGTTAGAATGAAATGGTTTTCTTTTCTAGAAGAAAAAAGACCACTAATTATCTTATAATAATATACTGAGCGTGGGTTATTGATTAATTGATTAATCGGAATTTCAAAAAGGCCATTTGAATATAAGTAGGTTTGACGATGCCACACGTTTGTCAATGAATTAGCATGTAATCTGAAAGGATTCTGCTAAACAAGGGTAAAGGAAATACAAAAAATATTACAAGAGATAATTAATGTACTGCACGCACTGTACAGATAAAACTTAGATAGATAACTATCATTTGAACATAATATGTAAACATGTAAAAAAAAAACAATAATATAATGATACCATATCTGGATGGTTGCACAAAAAATGTTTTTATTTTTGGTTGCAAAGTTAATGCAGCCACTTTTCCTAATACTTTTTCTAATGAGATTAATTAAATTATTTTTTTTTGAAAGGATATATATATTATATGATTTTGAGAGTCAGTTCAATTAAATATTTATTGCTATTATATGATATATGATATATGATATATGCTAGGCTACAAAAAATCAATTGGTCAGTTGATAAATTGTGGAATTGTATTAATATATAAAAAAAAGGCTTTACTTTATTCAAAGAGATAAGCTTAATTCTAAATATATATATATATATATATATATATATATTGTATAGCTTAAAATTAACTGAATGGAGTCTTTGTTCTTATCGGGTTAATTGAGAGAAACAGCAGCTTGGGGCTCGTGTGGCGGAAGCGGATATTACGTAAACAACCTCTTGTTTGACGAGAAGATTGGGCAATAATACATATATATTATGTAATAAACTAAAAAAATATGACATAATCAAATACGTAAGTCTTTTGTAGCAAACAACCAACAAGTTGAACTGCGGCGGCGTGTCCTGACAAGACGGGGTAAGCTGGGGGGAGACATGGGGGGACCTGGGGAGCTAGCAGTGGGGGCAATCTGAGAGTTGGTGAAAAAGTCCAAACTACAAAAAGACCCTTGAAAGTGTCAGCCTTCCATTTCTTCTTTTAACATAATACTTTAATTTGGGCTCTTTCATTCTTTCATTTCTTCTTCTTTTTCTTATACTATTTGATAAAATTGAGCTCTTTTAGAGTGTGTGTATCAGACCGAAGTCAAGGCTTGGTGACAAGTTGAACCAATCCTGGGTCTGCAGATTGGACATTCCCAGGCTGCTGATTGGACTGGATTGCCGAGACCACCAGAAAATCAGTCCCAATTATTGGCGGGTCTGCCGGGGGCTAGGCCGTGGACCCTGACTGGTCGATCGGCCGCTTGATTTTTGAGTTTGTTTTTCGCTTTGAATAGAGTCGCCCATGTGGGCAGATGCCGTTGCAATTCAGCTAATCATCGAGTGAGTAAAATTTTGCTATTGTTATTTATTTACCTTTGGCTTTGGCCTTGACTTTGGCTTTGGCATTAGCATTACAATCAATCAGTCAATCCCACTACCATCAATTACAAAAAAATCTATCCATCAGTTAATAGTATTTTACTCTACAATGTTTAGTTGATCATTGAATCTTCTTCTCCATTCTCTCAAGAGTCGGTTTCGTAAATTTCCCTCCTAAATCCAAATCTCCAGCAGGGCCAGAAAAAAACAATCCCAATTCAAACCAAAACAAAGCAAAAACCTAAAAATTTCCCGGCCAGTTTGACCAGGTGCGCCGCGCTTACCCAAAGTAGGGACGATGCTTTCCATATTCGGACGGGCCTTAATTAAAGCTCTTGATAACCGGACACGGAGGCCCTGGGGACCGCCACGCAGGGACCACCAACAGATTAAAAAGAAATCAGAAAAATAAATTGTTTTTTTTTTTTCTATTTTGGCTGCTCTCCGTTTGTTATTGGTGAGACTTGTTTCGTCGAGCTGCTATTATGTTTATTTAAGCTGTTTCCCTCTTTTCAAAATTGTTTTCCGTTTCCCTTTACCACTTCTTTCTTTTTAAGAATTTCCTTTTTTTATCATATTCATTCCATTTAACGTTCGTTCTTTAAGTCTTTAATAAATCTTTCTTATTTATATAAATTAAAAACTAATTGAATAAACTTTTAAGGATGTCTACTGCCACTGAACCAACTAAAGAAAAGGTTCCAATCACTCAAGATGAAGATGATGATGAATTAGAAGATATTGATCAATTGGTTATGGATTTACAATCCAACCATGGTGGTGCTGCTGGTGATGAAGAAGCTGAAGATGAAGAAGAAGCTGCTTCATTTAAAGTTGTCCCTGAAGAATTATTACAAACTGATCCTACAATCGGTTTAACTGATGATGAAGTTACCAGAAGAAGAAAGAAATATGGTTTAAATCAAATGGCTGAAGAAAAAGAAAATATGATTTTAAAGTTTTGTATGTTCTTTGTTGGTCCAATTCAATTCGTTATGGAAGCTGCTGCTGTTTTAGCTGCTGGTTTAGAAGATTGGGTTGATTTTGGTGTTATTTGTGCTTTATTATTATTAAATGCCTTTGTTGGTTTCATTCAAGAATACCAAGCTGGTTCTATTGTTGAAGAATTAAAGAAAACTCTAGCAAATTCTGCAATTGTTATTAGAAATGGTTCTCCAGTTGAAGTTGGTGCCGCTGATGTTGTTCCTGGTGATATCTTACAATTAGAAGATGGTGTTGTTATTCCAGCTGATGGTAGATTAGTTTCTGAAGAATGTTTCTTACAAGTTGATCAATCCGCTATTACTGGTGAATCTTTAGCTGTTGATAAACATTCTGGTGATCCAACTTTTTCTTCATCTACTGTTAAAAGAGGTGAAGCTTTAATGATTGTTACTGCTACTGGTGATTCTACTTTTGTTGGTAGAGCTGCAGCTTTAGTTAACAAAGCTGCTGGTGGTTCTGGTCATTTTACTGAAGTTTTAAATGGTATTGGTACTATTTTATTAGTTTTAGTTATTGTTACTTTATTAGTTGTCTGGACTGCTGGTTTCTATAGAACTGCTAAGATTGTTAGATTATTAAGATATACTTTAGCTATTACTATTATTGGTGTTCCAGTTGGTTTACCAGCCGTTGTTACTACTACTATGGCTGTTGGTGCTGCTTATTTAGCTAAAAAACAAGCTATTGTCCAAAAATTGTCTGCTATTGAATCTTTAGCCGGTGTTGAAATCTTATGTTCCGATAAAACTGGTACTTTAACTAAAAATAAATTATCTTTACATGAACCATACACTGTTGATGGTGTTGAAGCTGATGATTTAATGTTAACTGCTTGTTTAGCTGCTTCAAGAAAGAAGAAGGGTTTAGATGCTATTGATAAGGCTTTCTTAAAATCTTTAATTTCTTACCCAAGAGCAAGAGCTGCTTTACCAAAATATAAAGTTTTAGAATTCCAACCTTTTGATCCTGTTTCCAAGAAAGTTAGTGCTTTTGTTGAATCTCCAGATGGAGAAAGATCCATTTGTGTTAAAGGTGCCCCATTATTTGTTTTAAAGACTGTTCAAGAAGATCATCCAATTCCAGAAGAAATTTTAGAGAACTATGAAAATAAAGTTGCTGATTTCGCTTCAAGAGGTTTTAGATCTTTAGGTGTTGCTAGAAAAATTGGTGATGGTCACTGGGAAATTTTAGGTATTATGCCATGTATGGATCCTCCAAGAGATGATACTGCCAAGACTGTTAATGAAGCTAGACAATTAGGTTTAAGAGTTAAGATGTTAACTGGTGATGCTGTTGGTATTGCTAAGGAAACTTGTAGACAATTAGGTTTAGGTACCAACATTTATGACGCCGAAAGATTAGGTCTAGGTGGTGGAGGTGACATGGTTGGTTCTGAATTATATGATTTCGTTGAAAATGCTGATGGTTTTGCTGAAGTTTTCCCACAACATAAATATAATGTTGTTGAAATTTTACAACAAAGAGGTTACTTAGTTGCCATGACTGGTGATGGTGTTAATGATGCTCCTTCTTTAAAGAAAGCTGATACTGGTATTGCTGTTGAAGGTGCTTCTGATGCCGCTAGATCTGCTGCTGATATTGTTTTCTTAGCTCCTGGTTTATCTGCTATTATTGATGCTTTAAAAACTTCAAGACAAATTTTCCACAGAATGTACGCTTATGTTGTTTACAGAATTGCTTTATCTTTACATTTAGAATTATTCTTAGGTTTATGGATGACAATTTTAAATGATTCCTTAAACATTGATTTAGTTGTTTTCATTGCCATTTTTGCTGATGTTGCCACTTTAGCTATTGCTTATGATAATGCTCCTTTCGATAAGAAACCAGTTAAATGGAACTTGCCAAGATTATGGGGTATGTCTATTGTTTTAGGCTGTATTTTAGCCGTCGCTACTTGGATTACTTTAACTACCATGTTCTTACCAAAGGGTGGTATTATTCAAAACTTTGGTTCTATTGACGGTGTCTTATTCTTACAAATTTCTTTAACTGAAAATTGGTTAATTTTCATTACAAGGGCTACCGGACCATTCTGGTCTTCAATTCCATCATGGCAATTATCTGGTGCTGTTTTAATTGTTGATATCATTGCTACCATGTTTACTTTATTCGGTTGGTGGTCTCAAAACTGGAACGATATCGTTACAGTTACCAGAGTTTGGATTTGGTCTTTCGGTACCTTCTGTGTTTTAGGTGGTGCTTACTACTTAATGTCTTCCTCTGAAAAATTCGATAGATTCATGAACGGTCAACCATTAAAGGAAAAACCAAAGCAAAGATCCATTGAAGATTTCTTAGTTGCCATGAGAAGAGTTTCTACTTCTCACGAAAAGTCATCCTAATTTGCTTAATTCTTTGACATAATTTTTAGCTTTTTGATTTTTTGGTTTACTTTTTAGTTTTCGTTCATTCGTTTTTTGTCCTTATTCCCCTCTCTACTTTTACTTTTACATTAATTTTACCCCTTTTACAATTTGATATATTTACATTTATTTACATTTATTATCATTTAAATTATTTTTTGTTGAATTCAATTGATTTGAAAAAAAGAA
The DNA here is from genome assembly GCA_003706315.3 of Ambrosiozyma oregonensis (nom. inval.). Classification (NCBI taxonomy): domain Eukaryota; kingdom Fungi; phylum Ascomycota; class Pichiomycetes; order Pichiales; family Pichiaceae; genus Ambrosiozyma; species Ambrosiozyma oregonensis (nom. inval.). Next base: position 58,608 of record PPKY03000034.1, read on the forward strand.
AAAAGTGATTTTTATCTCTCTCTTTTTTTATTGACTGTCATTGCCTCATTATTCATATTAATTATCCTATTCTATATATTATATTTAACTTTTTTTTATAGTTTACAAAAGGATTCTTGTTAATTATTTATCATATATTTTTAGTTGTACTTTGTAGAAACAAAAAAAAAATATCATTAAGCGAAGGCGAAGACGATCAAAAACCGTGTGACCAACAAGGCCCGTTTGGTTTCTCTCTATGTGTTTTCTTTTGTTATTTTTAATTATCAACACAATTTCAACATCTTTTTTAGAAGGAAAATACTCTGTATTGAAATTTCCGGATATTCCTGTTTTTTTTACTGTTCATTCTGATACAAAAAGTCTAATATAAGTCAATGACCGATTACGAAGAAGATACAAACAACACAACCACTTCAGCTTTATCGTTCCATTTTGAAAGGAATGCAAGCTATGCGATTCAAGTTTCATTAAATGAACATAGACCATTATTAATGCTAATTCAAGATCAAAGTGATGAAAGTACTGAATGGATTTTAAATCATTTTCAAGAAAATCTTTCTCAATTTTCAAATGATTTATTGAACACTAAATTTATTAATTTAGATCTTATTCATAATTCAAAGGATTTTCAACTTTTTTTACAAATTTTCCCACAGTTTACTAATGTAAAAGTTCCATGTGTTGTGATTCTTTATTCTGGGAAAATTGTTGATATTATTGATTCCAATGTCACTCCTGATGAATTTGATTCACGATTAAAAGAGGCCGATAATAATCTGAAGAATGTGGATGGAGCAGTGATAAGTTCACAACAGCAACAACAGCAACATCAACAACAACAACACCAATCACAACCATATAACCAATCTAGTTCCGGTAACACCGTTCAACAGAATCAAAATCAAAGTCAAAATCAACAATCAACAATACAACAAACACACACTCCAGTATCTCCGACTTTTCATTCTTCTACACCAACTCCAGATCCTTCGTTAGGAGAACCACATGCAACAACTACACCTCCAATACCATCCCTTAATTCAGCACCGCCACCATCCATTCCAAATACAGAAAATAGTGCTAATAATGCAAGACGTTATAGTTCTTTGAAGGAACAATCTGCAGAACTTGCTGCTAAGAAATACCGTGAAAATTTAGTTAAACAACAACGACAGGATCAAGAAGAAAGAGAGCGTATATTAAAATTATTAAAAGCAGATAGAGAAGAAAGAAAGAGACGTGAAGAAAATGAAAAATTAGGTATCAATGATTCAAATGAAGTTTTACCCCCAATAAGAGCAGTTCATGAAAATTTACATAATAAAAAGCTAGAAGATTCAAATGATTACATGTTACAAATCAAATTATTTGATGGCCATTCATTTAGAGCTAAGTTCAACAAAACGGAAACTTTATACTCTGTTAGGGAATATGTTTGGGCTCATTACACTGAATATCAACAATTACCATTCTTTTTTTTTAAAACTATTGATAGAGTTACCTTTACAGACACCGATGAAGATAAAACTTTAGGTCAACTAAATTTAAACAGAGCAACATTAATTATGAAACCACTGGATCCATTTGCTGTAACTTCAGGATTAGAAAAAAAAGCTGAAGTTAATAAAGTCAATGCAGCTTCATCATTTTCTTGGCTGAAAAATAAATTTGTGGGTTATTTATGGGGTGATGGACCTGGGACTAATGATAGCGTCTATCAATCATCATCACCATTAACTTCATCAACATCACCAACATCAGAAACTACAATAGGGGCATCAACAGGAATTTCAAGCTCAAATATACCTCCTTTACAAAGAGGAGCATCCGGTCCATCCTCTTCAATCCATCAACGTCCATATCATGATTATGCTGACGAAAGTGAGTCTGAATCAGTTTATCAATCTCCTGAATTCAGAGCAAGGTCAAGCTCTCCACAACCAGCTGTTACAGGATCATCAAATTTTAACCTTTATGGCCCAATAACAGGATCAACTCATTCAGTGAGTGGATTTAATTTGAGCAGTATGAATAATCCAATTGGCGATGCTGTTGGATCATCATCTAGTAACTTACATGATTCTCTGTCGCAACAGCATCCCCCTTTGACCAATACTATGTCTTCAGCTTCAATTAACACATCAGCATCTACAAATTCACAATATGGTAGCTCATCAAGAAATAAATTCATCCATACTGTGGATGAGTTGAATTATGGTGCTGGTGTTAATAGGGAAGTTTATAATGGTAATGCTTTAGATTTAGAAGACAATAATAATAATAAAAAGAAGAAAACCAATGAAAAGAAAAAAGAATGTACATCAGTTGTTAAGTCAGGTAGTAAGGCTAAAAAAGATGCTGGAAATTCAACTGGTTCGAATAATACTGGTAATTCAAGTAATGGTGAAACTGGGTCTGTTAAGAAAGAAAATTAAAAAAAAATGTAATGAAAATGATAATTTGTTTAGGTTGATTAATATGATGATGATTAGATTGTTTTTCTGAATGAAATGGAATTTAACTCTTAGTTTTTTAGTTTTTTAGCTTTTTATTTATGTTTTTTTTTAACTTTTAATTTTTCTTATTTTTATTTCAATTTGTTATAGTTTTTATTATTATTTTTATTACTTTTATTAAATTTGGTTCAGTTTTTATTTTCTTTACACATATATATATTTCAATTCAATACACCTTGCTTTTTGTTCTTTTTTCATATACATTGAATTACTATTTATTATTAATAAAACATATTTATTTGGAGACAAAATTCATTGAAACAATTTCTAAATTTAGACGTTTTCTTTAATATATGTGATGAATATATTATTTATGGAAAAAGTATAGAATATGCATAAATTGTATACATTATAGTAATGTCCAAGTTTAAGAAAAATTAAAGAAATAGAAGCAACCAGCCCAAACTAAAGGGATCAATAAGATAAAAGAAAAGGCACCAGACAATCATATGTATAACTTAAAAATCAAAAAAAGCACAAAGTACAAAATAAATGAAATAAATGAAATAAATGAAAGAGGGCATAAAAAAGCAAGGAAAAGATTTACTAAACAAGCAGTAGTATTATCGGCATTAATAAAGAGAGAAAGGCTTTCTAAAAATATGATCAAGTGGTAAAATCAAAATCAAAATTAAAATTGAAAGCAAAACAAAAGTAAATTGTAAACAGCAACAAAAAAAATCTAATTCATTAAAAGCTAAAAAATCTAAAGAAAGGAAAGAAAATATTCTTAAGGAAAGTAAAATTTAAAAAATCAAAATCGAAACAAATTAAACTAAGTAATAAAAAAAACTCTAGTAGAAGTTAAAAAACAACCATATATAGGAGAACCGAGCAATAAACAAACGCTATAAATATGTGATAAAATTGGTATAAGTAGATTGATAATTGGTATTAGATGTATTAGCATAAACAACAACCTAAAACAAAAATAAATTCATTCACAATTGGACGAAACCTAAAACAAAAACACTGAATTCATTTTCCTAGCAAAACATTTACAACCAGTAACAATTTTTATAGCATCAATTAATTAACAGGGAATGGAGAAAAGAATAACAAACACAAAAAAAATAATTCATGTAACATATATATACATTTCATTAACAAACAAAGTCTGGTGGAAAAAATGAATAGAAAGGAAATAAGAAATAAGAAATAAGAAACAGGGAAGAGGAAAGAGGAAAGACAAATGAGAGAAGAGAAAAGAGTAAAGAGAAGAGAGAAGAGAGAAGAGAAAAGAGAGAAGAGAAAAGAGAAAAGAGAAAAGAGGAAAAGAAAACAAGAACAAAAGCAAGAGCAAGGGAGTAAATAGAGAGTTCATATCATTTCATATCAATTATTTATGTAGCACAGCAAAAAAGTATTTATTCATTAAAAGACTATTGAAAGTCAATTCATTCATAACAGCAATAGAGTCATAAAACCAGAGTACAGATATAACTGCCTGGGAAGTAAAAACTTGTATTGGCTTATTTAATTACCAACACCAAAAGCCATAGGGTCAGTAAATTCATCAAAAATCAAAGAATAAATATCATTCAATAATTCGTTTTTTTCACTAGGTTTACCAGCTCTACCATTCATAAAACCAGCACTCACACCAGTAGAGGTAGAAGGATTGGTAGCCGAGTCAGAGGTAGTGGGAGCAGAACTTGAATTTAAATCTAAATCCATGTCTACATCATTAACCTTCTGCTTATCCCTTTGCATATCATCAATAGTATTTAGAAAATCTTGAGATAATTGATTAGCCATCTTATAGTTAGCATCATCATTTTCTTCATGAACCGCATCTCCAGCAGTAGAAGTGGCTCTAGTCGAAGAAGCTGGATTGATGGTTGTTGGATTATTGTTTTGTGTCTTATAATTAGAGTTTGAAAGAGACATGAGTACTGGAGAATTTGTCACTGAAGTTTCATTTTCTTGAATTAAATCATAAAACAATGTACCTTGTTGATGATGTTCTGGTTGCAAAGAATTTGTAAGTTGCGAAGACGTTTGTGAAGTAGGTTGAAAACTTTGAGAAGAAGAGGAAGATAAAGTACCAACTTGATTAAAATTTGGTTTTTGTTTATTGATTTCATCAAGTAGAGCAAATGGGTCCACAGAAGAATATTTTGACTCTTCATAATGCTTTGGTTCAATTGTAAAGGATTTTGGTTTTGTTTGGAAATTCAGTGGAGATTTACCTGGAGTAGATGCGCTTGTAGAATTCATTGGAGAAGCAAAACTAAAGGATTTAGTTATTCCATTCAATTTAGTCAAATTAGTACTTGAAGTACGACCACCATTAGCACCACCACCATAATTACCAAACAATGAAGTAGTTGAAGAAGGTAAACCATTTCTCAATGCAAAATCTTTATCAAAATGATTCAAATTCATATCAACAGTTGAATTTGATTTAGAGTTCATTGAAATTTGATTCAATAAACGTTCAATCAACTTGATAAATTTCAAGCACAAAGAATTATATTTGGACATAATCAGTAAAGTTTTTTTAGCCCTTTGAATATCATCTAACCACTCAATGGAATGATGTGATTGAGAATCAGAACAAAGACAAGCAATTGGAATCAAGACAGCTTGAAATAAAAAATAAGTAGCATACCAGACAGCAATAACAGATAATCTATTTTCATTATCATGAACAAATTTATCAATTGATTGAATTGTTTCAGAAGCTGCATTAAGGCATATTCTTCTACCTTCTTTAGCTTCTTCTGTTTTAACACTATCCATGAATGATTTATCAGAAACTGCAACAATACGTTGCCAAATAAATGGTCTAAATAAAACAATTTGTAAATTTTTATATCTCCAAATTAATCTTGCTCTTGATAAGTTAAACCATTCAGGTAATTTAGATTCATCCATAGTATACATATTTTTTGGAACCAATTTAAAAAAATGGAATTTTGATAATTCATCATCTTCATTAAAATAAGGGGGTAATTCAGATTTAAAACCTAATAATTTGTTATTAAAGGATAAACATTCTTCAATTGTTGGAGATGGTTTAGCCATTAATTTTGAATAAAATGGAGTAGTTAATAGGGTTAATTTTGTTTGATAAATCATAGCTGAATACAGAGTAGGATAAGGCTTATTCAACATTGAATCGGTTAATATTGAAATATTTGGATCATTAATTAAATTATTCAATTCATTATCATTAATATTGTTCATTAATTTAATATCAATTACTTCATTTGGAGGTAAACTTATTGGTCTACCAAATGTAATTGAAGCACCAACATCAAATATATAAAGACCCCACCATAATTTTCTTTTAATTTCTAAATTTAAAATATCTTTCTTATCAATAATAGTATCTGTTTCTTGAGTTACATCATGTTCTAAATCATTCAATTTTTTATTTATATTACCATGAAATTCTTTATATAAACCAAGAGACATTGCCATCCTAACACCTAAACCTAAATAATTCCAACCCGTATTTGGTTTATTTCTTTTTTGTGCATAATTACTTAATAAAATCAAAGAAGATAATAAAGTAATATTACCAGTTTCAAAAACATTTGAAGCAACTTTTAAATAATATTTAGCTAATTGATAATATGATAAATCTAAATTAGAAGATTCTCCATGAAGACACCAACAACCTAAAGCTAAAACACTATTTAATAAAGCTTTCCAATTATTTTCATTTTTAATTCGGATTGTATTATTAAAATGTTTAACAAAATTTTCTTTATTAATAAAAGGATAAGATGTATGATAATATTTGAAATAAGCAGTTAAATAACGTTCTTGAATGGATCTATTATTTAATGATTCTAAATCAAATTCTAAAGGTTGTTTTGAATTGATTGATTCATTATCTAATTTAAAATCATCATCCATTATAATATCTTCATCAACATTTTTTTTATTGGAAGTCAGTGAAGCAGGATCACAACATTCATCAACTTCATTATCTTCATCAACTTCATTAATTTTCATAACTTTTAAAAATGAAGAAGAAGATCCAACACCTAAAAAACCAGATTTATTTGAAGAAACACCCATCCCATCTAAAGTTAGATGAGAAGGAACAGCTGCTTGTAAATAAGGAGAAGAATTGATTGAAGAATTATTTGTTCTTGTTCTATATATTGGAATAGGAATATTATTTGAAAGTGTTGTATCTAAAGCAGACAAAGAAATCATTGAATTTTTTTTTGAATCTCTTAAAGAAGAAGAAATTGAAGTTGGAGGAGAATTTTTACCAGAAGTTGTAACACAACAACCAGCATTCACATTAACAAGTGAATTTCTTGTAGTTGTTTGAGTAATTGGTTGAAAAGCTTCAGGTTCATCATCATCTTCGGACCAATCGTAGTTAATATTATTTGATAATTCGGCATTCAAATATTCATCTGGAAGTTGAGGTAGAGTATGACTATTATTATGACTATGACGGCGAACTTGTTCTTGTTTATCTTGTTTATCGGAATTAAGGTTGTTTATACTATTATATGCGGTAGCTGATGATGATCCATTTGAGGATTTCGGAGAATTATTTAAAGAATTATTTGAAGAAGTCGCAGCAGTATGAGTCAATGAGTCAATTGATTTTTCACCATTTAATAAAGAAGTTAAATCTTCAGAAGGTAATAATTTTTTAAATAAACATTCTAATTCTTTAACTCTATTTTCAACTTTAGTAAGATGAGCTCTTGTAAGTGGTGATCTTACAGTTCTTGGAGAATAAGAACACTCCCAACCATGGTCTATACATTTTGAACATTTTGGAAATTCTTTTGAACATTTCAATTTTCTTTTACGACATGAATCACAAGCTTGTTCTATATGATGAGAATTATCCTCATTTAATGTAGCAACTGATTCATCAATTGAAAGAAAAGATGGTTCTTTTTTCAAACTTTGTTTTTGCATATATTGATTACGATGTTGATGATGAGGCAGATGTTGTGGACCGTGACCAGAAGAAGAATGCTGTCTATGAACGTAAGATGATGTTCTAGATATTGGTTTTAAAATTGGATTTGAAGTATTAGCAGGAGAAGGAGTTGTAAGAGTTGAATTTGAAGTAACCAAATTTATATTTGTATTTGTCGGGGAGTCGGAATCAGAAGCAGATGAAGGTAATGACTGTGGGTCTGTAATGGGAGACACCATTCTAATAGTTGGAATTCGTAAAGCTATATAGAAAGTTATATAAAAGAATAAAAGAAGAAGTGAAGTGTAAAAGGGAAAAGGGAACGGAAGGTTAGAAAAAGGGAAAATGCCAGTTGTTGAGACTTTTGTGTTGTGAGTGAGTGAGAAATATGAGCTGAGCTGAGGTGTGAAGTGTGTGAGAAAGAGGCAGCAGATAGTATGCACTATGGCAATAAGGAGGGCACGGAACGTGCAATAACTTCTTTTAACCAACTCCGGTGATTCTAAGTTTAATTAATTACAAATCTATTGTATTATTTATTAATGCATTTGTTTTATATTTGAAAATAAATAAAACTAGAAACGAAAAAATCAAGTAAAGCCAGTTAAATTTCAATTTCAATTTCATAATTTTTGAACTCCTCTTTTCACAATACAGCGGGCACCCTATAAATTCACAATAGAGAGGAGTTATTGCACCCTGTGCGCAACCCGGAGTTCTTAATTTTTTTTTTTTTCTTTCTTATTTATTTCTACAATTATATATATATATATATATAAATTTAGGCGAATAGATTATGTATAGATTATGAATAGATTATGAATAAATTATGAATAGATTAAAAATTCAATCAAGGCTCATCAGAGTGGTACCACCAAAGAATACAACCCAAAACCCATCACCTGACACCCCGACCAAACTCCGCAGAAACCGGATCATCCGTCACGGATAAACTGATGTCATCCCACTCTTTATCCCACCAAAAAAGAACAAAAAACAACCAACAGTACCTTTCGGCAATAACGTATTTTATCCATTTTCTTTTTTTCTATTTTAACCCACAAGTAAATTTACTTGTTTAGCTAATCCTAAACTGGCAGTTAATCCAGGTGATTCAATACCTAATAAATTGACGAATCCTTTAAATTCATTTGAAACAATAAAATCTTGAAATTTATTTTCATTTGGTCCAATTAATTTCGGTCTAATACCTGAATAAATTCCAACCAAATTTTTTTTATCATTTACAATTGGTAAATATTTTTTAATTTCAGTTAATGCTTTATCTAAATTATTTTCATTTACTTTATAATTGATTTGGTCGATCCATTCTAAATCTGGTCCAAATCTTATTTGACCTGTAAGATCTATTGTTAAATGTGTTCCCAATGATTTTACATTTTTTGCATTTGGAACTGGATAAATTAATCTTTTAATATTCAAATTGCTCATATTTATTAATCCAAAATAATTACCTTTTGCAAAATATGTTTTTTTCTCTTGTTTAATAGCTTTTGGTAATAACATATTATATATTGATGTTGCTCCTAATCCAGCGCAATTTATAACATTATTACAATTAATTGAAATTTCTTCTTCATTAATATCTTTTGTATTTATTTGAAAAATTTGATTATTTTCATTATAAGTTAATCCAGTTACTTTAGTACCATAAATGATTTCTCCTTCTTGAGATTCTATTTGTGAAACAAGCCAATTCATTAATGAATGAGAATCAATAATACCTGTTGAACTACTTTCTAAAATTCCATATTTAGCTTGAATTAAAGGTTCTTTTTTTTTGGCTTCAGTTAAACTAATAAATTTTGTTGGAATATTTAAACTATCAGCTTTAATCTTCATTTTTTCTAAATTTTCAAACTCTTCACGAGTTTGTGCAACTAACCATTTACCACATTGATTTAATTTTATTAAATCTGGATATTTTCTATTTAATGCATATAATTCATTCTTACCTTCAATACAATATTTGGTTTTAAGTGAATTAGGAGGATAATATAACCCAGCATGAATAACTTCACTATTTCGACTTGAAGTTTCTTGTCCAAATGTATCATTTTTTTCAATAATTAAAACTTTATTCCCAGGTTTATTTGAAAGTTCTTCACCAACTGCTAAACCGACTACCCCGGCTCCAATAACTACATGAGTAAAATCAACTGATGATTTTGATATTGAATAACTATGAATTAGTCTTTTCATTCCAATTGCATTTTTGAGCATTATATTATATTTTCATCAAAATTAAATTGAAAGATTAGGAAAATTATTATAGTGAATATAATAAAGAAAAGAAAATAAGCAATGTAAACACAAAAAGACACTGAAAAAAACACACAAAAAACACAAAAAATGATATGCGCCAAACAAATTCGTATAAAGACGTAGTAACCCGGGCCCGCACAAGATCAATCAATCAATACTTCTATTTTTTTTTTTAATCATATCCACCTACAAACCTAGATGTTAACCATGGATGCTGTAACACTTGTTCAACATCCAATCTTTTGGAAGGATCCACAACTAGTAGTTTTATAATTAAATCTAATACTAAATCATCAACATCATCCCAATATGGTGAATAAAAAGCAAATTTCCCTTGTAAAATTTGTTGCTTCATATTAGGTGGTGATAATTCATCACTAAATGGTGGGAAACCACAGATACAAACATAAAGTAATACACCGATTGACCATAAATCACATTTCTGATCATAGCCTATAGATGAATCATTCGCTAATATTTCAGGTGCAACATAAAGAGGTGTCCCACAAAAAGTAGTTGTCATTTGAATATTTTCAAGATTTTTAGCTAATCCAAAATCAGCAATTTTAACTTTAACTTCTAATTCACCTTCATCCCATGGTTTATTTTTATTTGTTGAAAGATTTGTACTCGTTGTAGATTCAACATTTGTTATTTCAAGAAGAATATTTTCAGGTTTAAGATCTCTATGTACTATATTATTTGAATGAAGATATTTTAATCCATTTAATAATTGTTTCAAAATTGAGTGAGTTTCATCTTGTCTAAGTTTACCCTTTTTAATGATTCTATTAAATAGTTCACCACCATTAACTTTTTCTAATACTAAATAAGTTGTAATTGAGTCTAAATTATAAGGTTCTAAAAAAAATTCATAACATTTAACAATATTATCATGATTTAAAGACATTAAAATTTCTAATTCTCTATTGAAATTTTTTTCATTTATTTTTGTTGGATTAAAAATTTTAACAGCCATATTACGTTCATGAGTTTTTCTATTAGTTATTTCTTTAACTTGTGAATAATGTCCATAACCTAATAAATTGCCAATTTCATATTTTTCATGAAATTTTGAAAAAATAAAATCAGAGCTTAATTTAATTATAAAATGATATGAATTGGCAAATGATATCTTGTCATTATTATTTATTATAGCCGTATTATTCAATCCAACTAATTTGCCATTAATGAAAACACCATTCATACTTAAATCTTTAATTGAAATAATTGTTATATCTTTTAATGAATTAATCATAATTTCACAATGTGTAGTTGAACAATCTGGTTTATCTAATACTAAATCATTCTTGGTTTTAGATCTTCCTAATTTAATTAATTTTTGATTTGGTATATGAATATTCTTATAATTATTAGGTTCTAAAGAATAAAAAGTTGCAATTGAAATCAATTGATGTTTCTTTTTAGGTTTACCTAATGAAATCATTGAAGATGATGAAAGTGTTGGAAAAGCAGGAGGAGGCATCGATGAATCAGGATATGGCATCATATTACTATTCAGTAATTGTTGTTGTTCTTGTTTTTCTGATTCTGATGATGATGCTATAGACATCAAAGAAGATATAGAAACTGAAGAACGAATTCTTTTTCTAGATAACATTGTTTATTTATGTATAAGATAGAATATTATTTTTCAGAAAGTTTGATTTGTTTTGAATCAAAAGTAAAACAAAAGATATCGAACTATATAGTGGCAAATTAATTTAAAGGAATTGTTTTTCTGATTAAGGCTGGCTGGCTGATTAGGTTTCTGAAAAAGAATAACGCGTTGTTTACTAGAACCGAGTCGATTGGTGTTATTGTTATATAAGGCGTGTGGTCGATTTGAATAAAGGTGAACCGCAAACGGTGAATCTCTTTTTCAATTTGATTACACTAGATATAAGGGTATCATTTAATTGGGGAGATAGATTTGCAGTAGTAATTATGTTATTATGGTGTAGTTTTTTTTCAACTTGTTGACATTTCAATTATTGCTGACACGTGTAACAATAATGACAGAAACGGATTACGATTACATAAGCAGTGTGATTACATAATCCATTTAATATTTTGGACATTTTGATTAATCAGTTATTCACAGATTTACTTCTTTTTTTCAAGTTTATTTAACAAACCAACAAAAGAGAAACAAATACAAACAATGGCAGTCAAAGGATTAGGTGAAATAGATAAAATCTATAATGGTTCAGAAATTAAAGTTGGTATTTTACATGCTAGATGGAACAAAGAAATTATTGATGGTTTAGTTAACGGTGCTCATAAGAAATTGATACAATTAAATGTTAAACCAGAAAACATTATAATTGAATCAGTTCCTGGTTCATATGAATTACCATTTGCTTCTAAAGCAATGATTAAGAAATACAATTTGGATGTTGTTATTCCAATTGGTGTTTTAATTAAAGGGAATACCATGCATTTTGAATATATTTGTGATTCTGTTACGAAAGCTTTAATGAATCTTCAGTTTGAAATAGGTGTTCCTGTTATTTTTGGCGTTTTAACTTGTCTCACTGAACATCAGGCTCAAGCTAGAGCAGGTTTAATAGAAGGTGAAATGCATAATCATGGTGAAGATTGGGGGGCTTGTGCTGTTGAAATGGCCATCAAATGGTCTCCACATGTTGAAAGAAGTATTTAAGTTTGCGACTGCGTACAAATTTTTTTTTTTTTTTTTTGGTTTTAATTTTTATTTTTTATACACTCCCTTCTAATATACTTATTACAGTACAGTACAGTGCAGTACATTAATCAATAAATTATAAAGAATCTTATAATGTCAAGCGATAGTGAAAATGAAAATGATTATTTGTCTGATGACGAAGAAATAAATTTGGTGCACAAAACACCTTTGAAAAAACAAAAAATTGATAAGTTCAACACTCAAGATTCCGATTCCGATTCAGATGACGAAATAGATGAAACAGATAATGAACAAGAACAAGAACTAGAAGTGGAGGAAAATGAAGAAGGAGAAGAAGATGAAGGAGAGGAAACTAATATACATGATGACTTGAATGACCTTCTAGAAAACATCTCTAAAAAAAATGCAAATAAGAAATTATCACCAGAACAGATTAAAAAACAGCAAGATAAAATCAAAAACTCAGGTGTTATATATCTTTCATCAATACCACCTTATATGAAACCTGCCAAACTTAGATCTGTATTATCTAGATTTGGTAAAGTTGGTAGAATTTATTTAAAACCAGAATCAGATCAGAATTATAAAAAAAGAGTCAAGACTGGAGGTAATAAAAAGAAGAAATTTGATGAAGGATGGGCAGAATTTATAAACAAAAAAGATGCAAAACTATGTGCTACAACTTTAAATGGTAACAAATTGGGTGGTAACAAGCGTAATTTCTACTATGATGATATAATGAATATTAAATACTTGAAAGGTTTTAAATGGTTTGACTTAACTGATTCTATCAATAGAGAAATTCAAGCAAGAGAATCAAAATTCCAAATGGAATTATCTCAACAACATAAAATTAATAAGGCTTTCATTCAAAACGTTGAAACTAGTAAGATGATTCAAAATATTAAAAACACAAAGAAGCAAAAGAGAAAGCCTAATGATGATGATAATGATGACGATGAAAAAGTTGAAAAGATCAATATTAAGAGAACTTTTAAACAGAGGAATGTTACCACAAATAGAGCAGATGCTGACTTTAGTATCAAGAACCAAACTCAAGATAAAAAGAAGTTGGAAAGTGTTCTTAATAGTGTTTTTTAGTGTGTATATATATATTTTTTAAATCATCAGTAATGAATAGAATTGAATTTAACCAACTTGGGCTCAGGCGGCGTTACGGCCTAGAGGCTTTTAAAAACCAAAAAAAAAAAACACCAAATTTATCGAAAAACTTTTGAAGTTTATCCATATATTTTTGAATTAAATCTATTCAAATATACACAAACATATAATAAGAATAAGTACCTAAAAATGCTGTCAAGGACCACTTTAAACAGGTCTTCTGTAGCTTTATTGAAGAGAAAAGCTCTTCAGAATGCAATCAATACCAGATTTATTTCTTCTACTTCAATATTATTGAGAAGAGCAGAAAGACCAAAGAACCCTAAAATGATTAAAAATGATCTACGAAAAGTTATAAAAACCCCAGCAGATTTATTGAAAGAGGCCTCCAATGGAGATTTGGAAAAAATTAAAAAAGATTATGAATTAAGAAAACTTTATAGATATATAAAGCCAAATCAGTACTGGTTAGGTCATCATTTATTTGAAGTTGGAGAAAAAGTCAAATATAATCAAGCAAATATGGAAGAAACACTTCGAAACATTACTTTGAAATTGATTAGCAAATATGGCAAAATGAGTTATCATACAGCTTTCACTGATATTCAATATGGTGAATTGGAAGTTGGTGATGTTGTCGATTTATCAAGCACTTTAGATAAGAATGATTTAGCTGTTATTGCTGAATTACCTAAAACACCAGAGGATCCAAGATATACTTTAATTAATCAATTTGGTGAAATTGAATTTGTTTCAAGTTTTCAAATGGGATTGCGTATACCAAATGTTTTCCCCAAAACTTGGTTTGACAATTGTATTTTAAAAGAATCAGATTTTCTTAAACAAGTTCCCGAAAACTTTGATATTACACCTATTGGTAAACCACGTTATAAAATTGAAGATGATGTTGAAAGAAATAGATTATTTGATGGTGTTATGGCTAAAAGTTCTACTAGCTCAGAGGTTGAAACTTATATTTTACCTTCATTATTCTCATCAATCATTTCTCGTGCTTTAACTAAAATCATTAGTAGTGCTTGGGATAAACTACCTGAAATCAATTTGAAATTAGAAGTTTTACATAATATTTTGCAAAGTAATGAATCTCCAATACAATTAAGTTTCTATCAACTTTACAGAGCAACTCAAATCACAAATTTAGAAGAATTGGCGAAAGGTTTAACTTCTAGTAATCCAGAAGAAATCAATAAAGCTTATAAAGATTTATTGAATAAATTATCTGAAAATTTATCAGTTGATAATCAATTTGATGCTGTTACTTTAGGTAGATCAATTATTGGGTCAGTTAAGTTGAATACTAAATTTTTGATTGATGAATATTATGCTTTTGTTTTGAGTCTTAGAAAAAATAATCAAATCTTTCAATATTCAGTTTCTGAATCTGCACCAAGTTTTGTTACTGTTATTCCATTAAACAGAATCGTTAAATATAATAAAATGGTTAAATTTTTCAAAGCTAACCCTGTCAATTACGATGTTATCTCTGCTTATATCAATAAAAAATTAGAGGCAGCAGCAGCAGCTTCCAGTAATCATCCAAAAGATGGAATTATTACAGAAATACAGAACTTTGAAAAACCAGAGTATTATGATGAAGTGATTGAAACACTTAAATTATATTGTGCTGCTTCTTTCCGTGATGATATTTTAGAATCTTTCTTATTAAAAATTATAAGAAATGTTGAATCTTATAAAGATATAGATATTACTAGAACTGGTATTTATGAATTATTGCTAAATTTGAATGAAATTACAAATAGCGAAGATCCTTCTAAATGGTGGTATAATTCTTTAATTCCAGGATCTGGTTTATCCTCCAAAGCTGATTTAGAACAACAATTTTATGATTCCATCACTTCTGAAAATTTATCAAGTTTTATAAATATGGAAAAAGATCTACAAGAAAATAGACAAACCTTTAATGATGTGATATATTGTATTGATTCAGTTGACCCATTGGAAATTGATGATGGTATTTCAATTAAACAGTTGAATGAACATGAATATCGAATTAGTTCATTCATTGCTGATCCTTCATCTTATTTGAGTTCTGACTCGATTATTTCTAAAATTGCTTTTGAAAGAGGGTTAACTTTATATTTACCGAATTTAGATAGTACTAATGCTATCACTATGTTACCAACTGCTTTTTCAAAAGAGATTCAATTAGGTTATTTTGATAAAGATACTAGAGTTATCAAGATAAGTTTCATAATTAACATGGAAACAAATGACATAAGACCTGTTGAAAATAATAATGATATTGAACTTGGTATTGCTAATAAATTTGTTAGGATTGATTATGGTTCAGTTGATGATGTTTTAAATGAAACATTTGAGTCTAATAAAACACTTTATAAGATTTCTGAACAAACCAATATAGATTCCAAGATATTGAAAGATGATTTACATAAATTATACAAAGTTTCTGAAAGATTAAACTTATTAGCTAAGACCAAAGGTAGATCTAATATTTTCAACCATTTTAATTTCCGTAAAGAAATTACCGATATTACTGAAGATGAAAACAAGAAACTTCAATTGACATTTAAAGAAGTTTCAGATAAATCCAAGACACCTGAAAACTCATCTGATTTGAGACAAACCAAATCTGAAATGTTGGTTTCTGAAATCATGATGGAGTCAAATCATGTATTTGGTGAATTTTTACAAAGAAATAAAATACCAGGTATTTTCAAAGGTCAAGGCAAATTACCATGTTCCGTTGAAGTTGAAAAATCATTATCACAATTACTTGGAGGACCATCTAAGCCAACTTTTAAAGATTTATCCCTATTACAAAATTATATGACTAGATCAAATATTACATCATTTCCAATGAAGCATGAATCATTAAATCTGAGTTGTTATTCTACTGCTACATCTCCATTGAGAAGATTTTCAGATTTAATCAATCATTGGCAAATACATTCTTTTATATCTGGGAAAAAAAGTATGTTTAATGAAGAGAATGTTGCATTTATGGCTACTCAATTGAAATTTAAAACTGAATTAAATAACAAGATATCTAAAAAAATGACTGGGTTTTTCACTTTTAAAGTTTTGAAACAACTACAAGAATCAAGTAAAGATGAAAAATTATACTTCAAATGTATTGTTTCACAAAAACCTACAGACGATGGTTTGATTGAAGTGATAATGTTAGATTATGGGGTTAAATCAATTTTAAGAACTAGTTGGTATGCACTAAGTGGACAGACCGAATCAAGAGAAAAACAAAATCAAAAAAATTTATTAAGTGATCTTGAAATTGGTGATTTAATCAACGATGCTGTGATTGAAGATGTTGATTTATTAGATGGTTCCATTGTTTTAAGTAGTGAAACATATTAGGATCACAGTCTTGTAATATAGGTATGAATTGATATAGCGGATTTTTATGTGTTTAGTTGTAATTTTTTCTTTTTTTTTAAATTCAATATACTGTAAATAGAATAAATCACACCAGAATTATGGTTGAAATATAAGAATTGATGCATTACTAAAGAGTTATCTTAAACCCACGATCACCTAATTCCTTGGTGGCCCAAACCCACCATTCGTTAGCATAATCTTCATTCTGAGCAATTTTTGAAGGGTTTAATTCATCACCTAAAACGGTATAATATTTACCATTATCTTTTTCTGCAGTCAAGCTCAAGTCTAAAGAAGCTCTCAAAGTTGAATAAGAACCTTCTTCACTGTTGACACCAAAGAACTTTCCTAAAGGCAATAAAGTGTATTTATTAATGAAGGAAAGAATTGTATTGTTAACAAAAGTATCGTATAAATTGGTATCAACGACAAATCCAGGATGAGCAGAAACTGATAAAATCTTTGGATATTTTTTTGCTAGAACCTTGGCGATGTAAATATCTGTTAGTTTAGAGTTTCCATATCTAATCCAAGTATAATATAGATTATCAGCAAAACCATGAACAAGATTATCAGGTCTGACATGGTACCAAACAAAATTATGACCAATTGAAGATAAGAGTACAATTCTTGGATCTTTAACTTCAGGTTGATTTATCAATGGAAATAAACTATCAGTGAGTAACAATGGAGCCACACAATTAGTTTGAATTTGAACTTCAAAATTATCTTTTGATAATGCGAATGGAAGAGCCATTATACCTGCATTATGAATTAATAAATTTAAATAACTTTCCTTACTTTTAAATTCGGTAGCAGCTTTAGTAACGGAATTCAAATCTAACAAATCAATTGATAAGAAATGTAATTCACCTAAAAAACGCTCATTGGTTTGTAACTCTGAATAATTTGAAACTCTTTTTTTAGCTTCTTTTTCAATAGATTCAATAGCAGTTAAAACTCTTTGTTTATTTCTACCTCCAATGTAGACGATAAAGCCATGCAAGTATAAGTGCAACGTAGAATAGTAACCAATACCACTATTAGCACCAGTAATTAAAGCCACTTTTCTATCTTGAACTGAATTATAATAAGGTTCCTTTTCAGGTTTAAATGTTGACATTGTATGTAAGTTGTGATAAATATATTATTATATATATATATAAATAACTTCGTAAAATAATCAAATACCTTTTATTTCCGCTATTTTAAAAGAAATTCGACGTGCGTCGAATGGTCGATTTTATTTTTTTTATTTTTCATTTTTTTTTTATATATATATATACACAGTATGTATACTAAATATTACACTATAAAGATTAAACTTTTTTTGTTTACTTTTGAAAAATACATATACAGAGCTTATGAATAGATTAACTAGAATAGTCCCCGTGAGGTTCTATGCTACGGCATCTAGATCCAAACAATATGGATCCAAACAATATGGTCAAACAAAAGGAAAAACTCTTCAAGCTCCAAAACATAGAGGACCACCATACAAAGCACAATCTTCACAATATAAACATAGCAATTCCAAACCATCTGATATTCATCATAGACCTCCACCTTCAACTTCAGATCCTAACTTACCTTACAAATTTGGTAGCTATTCTGGATTAAAATTGCCTGAAGAAAGTAGAAGAAAAAGATTGGAAAATTTAATATCAAAAATTACAGATTTCAATGAACTTAAACTATTACCAGTAGTTCGTGATGCTTTAATCAATGAAATTAAAAAATCAACAGTTTTAAGAACTCAAAATAATGTTGATCCAACTAAAAAAGTTAAAACTGAATCTGAATTAAATGGTCTTATTATTAGACCTACCCCAATTCAAACTGCTTCAATAAAGCTTCTTAATTCAGGTAAAGGCTATAATGATATTCTAGAAGTTTATACACTAGCTGCTGAAACAGGTTCAGGTAAGACATGGGCTTATATAGCACCCATGTTACACTTATTGAAAGAATCACAAGCACAAGCACAAGAAAATGGAGACAAAACAAAAGCTGGTATCAAGAATATTATTTTTGTTCCTACTCATGAATTAGTTGATCAAGTGTATAAAACTTTAGAAAATATTTCAGAAACTTTGGATTTAAATATTTATAAATGGGATACAGATACAAATTTTTTACATTTTATCGAACATTTTAAGAAATCAATTGATATAATGGTTACAACACCGGGTAAATTGCTTTCTTTAACAAAATATGATTCAATTGCAAACCCTAAAGCATTATTAAATCAAGTTAAATTTTGTGTTGTTGATGAAGCTGATACACTAATGGATAAATCTTTCATGTCTGAAACTTATTCAACTTTGAGACATATGACAAACTTATCTAATTTAGTTTTCGTTTCTGCTACATTTCCTTCTGAATTTAATAAATCTATTGAAAAATTATTTCCTAATTCAATTCCAATTTCCACTCCTTCATTACATAAATTACCAAAATCAATTGAATTTAGAGTTATTAATGCTAGTGTTGCTCCATATAAAGGCTCTAAAATGAAGGCTATGGCTCAAGCATTATATGCTATTCATTGTGATGGTACAGAACGTGGATTTGAAAAAAGAGTAATTGTTTTTGTTAATCTAAAAGAAGATGCACCAAAAGTTGCTAAGAGATTACAAGAGAAATATAATCATGATGTTACATTTATAAGTAGCGATGATACAGCAGAGGAAAGAAGGGAAAAAATTAAAGATTTTATTGAACCACCAAAACCAGTTGAAGATCCAAGTAGACCAATTTTAAAAGTTTTGATTTGTACTGATTTAGTGAGTCGTGGTATCAATTTTAGTGGTATTAGAAATGTTATCTTATTGGATGTTCCTAAGACTTCTATTGATTTAGTTCATAGAGCTGGTAGAACTGGTAGAATGAATCAATCTGGTAGAGTGTTTTTAATTATGACTGATCAAGATAAGAGCCACGTTAAAGGATTACCTAAAGTTATTAGAAATAATAGAAGATTAGCATAGAATTTCTACATATAGTGTAGATAGATTTTTATAGGATTTAACAATTTTTGTATGTTTTTTTGTTTTTTGCTCTTTGCTTTTTGCTTTTTGCTTTTGTGTATAAATAGGGTAAGCGTGTATATAGTATTGATTTGAAAGCAAAGAATTAAATAAAACAATTTGGAATTTTAGTTGTTTCCCAAAAGTTCTCTCCAACCAACTCTGTTTTTGATCATCCAAGGGTGTATTAAAACTTCGTGCAAACCTATTCTCTTTTCAGGATCGTACCTTAATAATTTTTTAATTAAATCAGAAGCTTCAGGACTAACATAAGTTGGAATTTTTAAATCTACATTAGCAATTCTTTTATATGTCATTTTTGAATTTTCTTCTTCAAATGGAGGTTTACCAATTAGAAATTCATACATTAAAATACCTAAAGCCCAAACATCAACTTTTTCATCATGCTTTTTAGCTTCAACCATTTCAGGTGGTAAGTAATCCAAAGTACCACACATAGTTGTTCTTCTAACATTAGGAGAATAAACCGACCAACCAAAATCTGATAATTTGATTTGATTATTAAAATGTAATAATATATTTTCAGGTTTTAAATCTCTATGAATTATATTTTTTGAATGTAAATGAATTAAAGCTTTAGTTACTTGATAAATATAACAAGATGCTTTAACATCATTGAATCTTTTTTGTTTTTTCAATAATTGATATAATTCACCATTACTAGCATATTCAAGAATTAAGTATACATTATCATCATCATAAAACCAACCATATAATCTTAAACAATTAATATGACGAACATTAGCTTGAATTTCAATTTCTCTAACAAATTGTTTTTCAACTTTATATGAAACTAATTCTTTTTTATCCATTACTTTCAAAGCACAAACAAATCCAGTTTGTTTTTCTTTAACACAATAAACTCTTCCAAATTTTCCTTTCCCTAATTTTCTACCTAATTCAAAGTCATTAATTTTCCATTTTCTAGAATTATTTTTATTATGTTGTTGACTTATTGAAATTTGTGAAGGTACAGTTGATTTCCTCACACTAAGCCTATTAAAAACAGTTTCTCGTTTCGATGTTGGCGGAGGAGATTTGGGTAAGATTGTAGGTTTGGATATTCTTGATGTTTCCATTTTTATTGTTGTTGCTGTTGTTGTTGTTGTTAATGTTGATTTGTTATTATTATTAACGCGTAGACCTGTTAGTGGATTTCTTGATGAAGTAGATTTTAATGGCATGAAAGGCTTGATAAATTATTAGAATACGGGTTTAACTGCCACTGAATCGAGTTAGTGGATGTTTTAAACTTGGTAATAAAGTAATAGGATTCAAAGAATCATTTAGATATGAAACGTAGATGAATGACTAAAGAGTAAACAAAAAAAACAATATAGGGACGATCAAAAAGTTAATCGACGCGTCGATTACTATGGGGCCGAAGAAAGGACCGACTCTTAATTAGCGGCTTGACGGAGTGGAAAGGCTGTGTGGCCACAGAAAAGTAAGTGGCGTTTTTTAGGTATAGCGACTGCGGGTCGGAGAAAAATGTCAAGGCGGGTGTTACTTGTTTCAGTTATTTTATTTCTCCCTCTCTCTCTCCTCCACTACACCACACCATACCACACCATACCACACCTTGAATAACCGATAATACAATAGTGCTGTTATATGTTATATATTGATCAAAAATGAGAAT
Organism: Ambrosiozyma oregonensis (nom. inval.); assembly: GCA_003706315.3. Taxonomy (NCBI): domain Eukaryota; kingdom Fungi; phylum Ascomycota; class Pichiomycetes; order Pichiales; family Pichiaceae; genus Ambrosiozyma; species Ambrosiozyma oregonensis (nom. inval.). Next base: position 80,200 of record PPKY03000034.1, read on the forward strand.
TGTAATTTATGTCCTATTGGTATCTTTAGTAAATGAACAACTCAATTCACTAGAGAAATCAGGAACCATCTCTCGAGGCAGCTGATCCTTCTGGAGAAAGACAGAATCTATCGATGGCTGATCTATCTTCGGGTATTACAGAGACAATCATAATTATCAATTTGTTGAAGAAAAACACCAAAGAGATAGGGAGAGAGAGAGAGAGAGAGAGAGATAGAGACTAATAAGATACACTGTTATAATCGAAACATTTCAAGCGGCTTTTGAATTTAATGTGGTATTTGTGTAGTAAAGTGATGTTTTGACTCATTCAAGTATCAATAATCGATGACAATATGATACAATTCAATTGATTTTCAATAAAAAAAAATACAGCTACTTAGATTCTCGAGAATTACAAGCTAATAGGCTAACAAACTAATATAGTAACAGACTAATTGATAGATTGATATTGCTAGCGGCAACTATAAAATAGTGTTTCAATGTGTCCACAGGACTATCTCTAATTGGTATGGGTTGGTGGACACTTATTATTTATTAATAATGTCCTTAGATTCAGATTCAGATTCAGGTTCAGATTCAGGTTAAGATTCGGCAAATCGACAAATTGGGACGACTAGACTAGAGATTGACCGAACCCTCCACCCAACCAAAACATAGAAACAGTTTATTGAATTTAATACTAATATTAATGTCAAAGTCACAAAGTCAAATTGTAAATCTTGAATTATTATATTTTTGAATTGAATATACGTCAATCTTTTATTCTATTGTCAAAGTTCTTCATATCTGTCAAAAGAAAGGATTATCCTTATGACTGTAATTACAGATTTTTGTAACATATGGTTGTGTAACTTCACTAGTTATATAAACGCATTGTGGTTTTTGTAGGGATGAATTTAAGTACTATATAATATGTAAGTATGTATGTATGTACGTATCTGCTATCTACGTACTATTTATTCATTATATTTGATTCAGTAAATTCGGATATATAATATAAACAGGAGACTAAAGAATAATCACAAATCACACAAACAAACACACACACACTTATATATATATATATATATATATATATATATAAAGACATTAATATAATGTTATTCTACCTTTTAAAATGGATATAAAAAAATATGAAGTGAACGATTATGGATTATATATTACGTATTATGGATTATGATATGATCAATATGGAGTTAAAGGTGAGAGATTGGTATAGTGATTATTACAGTAAAGTTAGTTGTAGTACTTAACAAACATATAATTAGAGGTGATGATTGGAATACACCAATATCAACCGCCGTTCAATATCGTTCAATATCGTTCAATAGGTGAAAATACAAGTTTTAAAGGTAAGGTGAAATAGTCAACCGCACCAATTGCATTTGATCAATAAGGATTGCCGAGTGACCACGCATATTGATACGCCTTAATGAGCAAAACCGTTTGAACGGTTAACAATTATTAAACTCAATTTGATTTCATTGGATAACTCAAGTTAAGGCTCTGTATAGTAAATAAACTCTTTTATATATTTGTCTGCTGTTATAATTCTAGTAGTTCATCAGGTGTTGAAATGACAGCCAGATCTAGAGCCTGGGGGTATGAAACTCAATCGTAAATTCATACGGCCTTTTTTTTTGTACATTCATACTAATTCCCAATTTTCTAGTTTATAGACGTGCGTTGCGTTAAATAAGACGCTGATCTGAGGAACGGAGAACATATTCAAATAGCACCAAATTAATCTCATCTTGTTATAGTTTAATACTTTTCTTAATCTATGATCCCCATATTCTTTTTTCTAAACAATATATTAATTTGATTTAACTATATCTGATCCAAGTAAGGTAGATCTTTAACGATGAATTTATATTCGGATTTTCTTTTGCTAAACCGCACATATTAAAACTCAATATGACCCTTAAAAGCAAAATGCCTTTTATTGTTACAAGTGTCGATCAAGATCCATATTCCTTCATTGGTACATACCCCCTTACAACGATCCCGCTTATAACAAGGCGACCGGCCATTGCATTTAACTTATTGTCTCTCTTTCTCTCTCCTAACCTGGTAATATAAATCAAGTGCAGATTCCAGTTTGATCAACTCGTCTCTTTCTCCATAAATAAAATTATTCAACCTTTCTTTTTCTCTTTTTTACTTTTTCCTTTTTCCTTTTCTTCTTATAATTCCGATCTGGTTCACTTGGAATAACATTCACTCCTTTTTTTCACTTTTCAAATAATTTTAAACTATGCTCCAGGATATGTTCCCACAGTCTGTATCTATAACCCCAGCAGATCCTAAACTTCGAAGCGAAGATACATTAGGTGGTGAAACCTTTAATAATTCTCCTACTCAATCCAACGCTAGCAATATGACTGATTTAACTTCAAATAATATAACTGGATCTCCACCTCAAACTCCAAATCATTGTCCACAACAACAATTCCCAGATGAAATGTTAGATTACTTTGATTTCATGCAAAATGAAGTTCCTTTATCTTTAAGTTCCCAAGAAGGTCATAACATTTTACCTTCTTTCTATTTAGATAGATCTTCTTCAGTTGCTAATAGAAGTTTGAGTGATAAAGATAAAGATAGACTTGAAACTATTTCTTCGAATAATTCTCACCTTACTTCTTCTCCAGTTTCACATACTAAAACTGTAACTTCTCCAGTTCCTTTACATCCAGTTTCTCACAGCCCAATTTCACATAGGGTCATTTCACCTTTATCTTCTAATCGCATTAATTCAAGTCCAAACTTAAATTTCAATTCAAATTTTAATTTAAACTCAAGTTCAAATTCAATTTCAAATGTTAGTATTTTTAATCCAATTACAAAAAAAACTTCTGCATCATCGACTCAAACTCATACAGTTTCCGGACCAATTTCTGTAAAGAAAATACCAGTTAATTTCCAATCTCAATTACCTGCATTATCATCTCAAATACCGACCCCATCTGCATTAACACAACGACAAGCTCCAAAGAGTCGCCAACAGCACCAACAACAACAACCACATCGTCCATCATCACAATCACCGCAGCTATCACAGCACCATCAACAATATCATGTTAAACCTGAACAAGCTTCAATCGTAACTGGCTCAACTTTATCTTCCGATGACAAATTAGTTAATTCTTTAAGTAAACTTAGAAGATTAAATTCTTCAATTGCAATTGAACTAACAATGACTAAAGATTATCCTGAATTTGGTCAACCATTGAATAAAGAAAGTTTACTACATGAATATCATCCAGGTGAACTTATTACAGGTTCAATTCAAATTCAAAATACTTCAAAGAGACCAATTAAATATGAATTGGTCATGGGTACATTTGAAGGTTATGTTACAATACCTGTTAGAAACAATAGACATTCCAAAGAAATAATAAAAAGACAATTTTTAAGAATTGTTGATCCTGGTGCTTCTTCTCATCAATATCATATACCAAACTCTAATGTTAAAACACCTTCTATTTCAAGTTTTGATGAATCTGATGGAACAGAATATGGATTAACTAATGATAAAATATTAGAATCAGGTAAAAAGTATAAACAATTTTTCCAATTTAAAATTCCAGAAGCTTTATTTGATGATACTTGTAGTCATTCTTTACCTGAACATAAAAATAAATTACCACCTTCATTAGGTTTAGATACTAAAGCTAGTGTTAATGGCGATATTGCATCTGATGAAGTTTATCTCAATAAAGCTTTAGGTTATGGAAGATGTGAAATTCCAGGTTCACCAATTTTAATGAACGATCAAGCTCATAAAGGTTATTCAATTAGTTACTGTATGCATATTTCTGTTATTTCAATTGAAAACTATTCTGATTTAAATCCAGGTTATAATATATTACCATCTCAAAATCAAGAGTATTGCATGTTAAATGATAAAAAACATTATATACGGTGTGTTAGTACCAATAAAGATTACAATTTTTCTTCACATTTAGGTTTAAATGAACAAGTAACTGGCGTTCAAATAAAGGAACTTGAAAATAAATGTTTGAAGGAAAAGGAAAGATTGAGATCAGGAAATAGTATTATTAATAATAATAATAATAGAAAAGTTGCGCCATCTCGTGAAAATTCAGAATTAATTGATTTAAATAGTGAATTAGTTGATCTCGATAGTTATTCTTCTATTACTAGTATTTCAGATGGTGATTCAAGGAATTTTTCTAAACGTGATGAAATATCATCTGATGAAGATTCTACTAGAATGTTTGATATTAAAAGCACTGCAAATGAATTTCAAAGTGAAATGGTTGTTCCATTGAAACCAAAAAAGAAATTATTAAAATTTGGTTCAAGTAAATTGTCGAGTAGAATTGGTACTTTAGGTGCAAAATGTACAATTTCCAAAGATGCTAGAATTCCATATGTTGTTCCAAGAACACTCAAAAAGTATTCTACTGATAAATCATTAGATGAACAATCAAAATTATATGATTCAATTTGTACTAAAACTGTTACATTATCAATATTATTTAAACCATATTCTAGTCAAAGCAATCCTCCTGAAACAATTACAATCAAACCATTATTAAAATCTATTTTACTTTCATCACCTTTTCCAATTCCAATTACTTTTAGTTCAAAAAGTTTATCAAGAGGTGGGGAATTTACTAAACCAAGATTACTTTCAATTCAAAATACTTTTTTACAAAATTTACGTGATATGAAAGCTATATCAAATAGAACAAGAAGAGGAGTTGATAAAAAATTGTTTTATGATATTAATTCGATTGCTCAAATTAAAAGATCTGATGATAAATTACCTATTTTTAAATATCAAACGATTAAACCAAATTGGAAAACATATCATTCTTCATCAACAGATTCTCATAATAATAAATTAAACTATGTTTGTAATGTTGAAATTCCATTAGAATATAATGAATTAATTACAAAAAATTTAACTGTTTTACCTAATTTTGATAGTTGCTATTTTGTTAAAAGATATTTTTTAAGTTTTGGCTTTGATTTAAAAGGATATTATGTTGGACGTGGTGTCGAGTTGACCAATGGTCATAATAGTAATGTTAATGGCGATGTTCTTGGATTCGTTGATAAAGATGCATTGGATGTTCCTATTAATGTTGTTGCTTTATAGAGAGATTTGAAGATTGGTAATTTGAAGAAGTTTTAATTTTTTATTTTTTTTATTTTTTTCATTTCATTTCATTTTGTTGGTTTTATGTTTTATGTTTTCTTTTAAGGTGAATCATTTATATTTAGTTCACCTTTTCTTTTTAATACTCTTGTTTTATTTTTGATGTTTTTGCTTTTTTCCTCAAAATCGAGTCTTCTTCATTCTCTTCTTCGTTCTTTATGTCGCCATTTCATTTAATTTAATTTTTTTATATAGATTTTGTTGTAATTTTTACAACTTCATTTTCATTTTCGTTTCCATTTTCTCGTTTTTTTAATTCCCACCTTTTTCATTTTATATATTTCCTTCCCTTCCATTCGTTGTTGTTGTTACTGTTGTGTATTTTTCTGTTTTTTTAATGATACGATTGTTTTCAGTTCTTTGTTTTATATTTTAACATACAAATCCATCCAATACTTGAAAAACAAACAGCTTTCATGCGTTACGGATACAAATGCTACAAATGTTACAGAATGTACATAGAATACACCGGCATATTCCCCGGTAATAATTTGTGCGAGATATAAAAAAATTCAGATACCATAGTTAAACTAGACGAGCTAGGATTTTAGTTGTTGTGTTTCAACTAGTCTTTAGTTTGTTATATACTTTAATGCATTTTATTAAAAGAGGTATTTATATTTAAGTGGGAAGTAGTGTTTTATTAAATAGAATTGTATGATTGTAACAAACCAATGAAATAAGGGCATTTTCTTTGAGCAAACAAAGTAAACAGTAGGTAGTGCCTGAAAATTTTGAAATATTGCTCAGGATTTCCACTAAGCCGTTACAATTTTTTGTATCATTTATCATATATCATTTATTTTTATTTGTAAATATGCAATATAAAAATATAAATTTCAAACTGAGTTAATGTATGATATGCTTGTTTATACTACTTAAAAGTGTAAGGTAAATGTGGAATTTCATTTTGGGACAGACATCCGTGCACTAGACAATAGATTTTGGGTCTCGACAAATATGACGTTGAATAAGAACAATAGGATTGAGCCAATTCAGACTGAAAAGCGACTGAAACGACAACAAAGATAATTAAGCAAAAAGCTCCTTTTGGATATTTTGAAAAATTGTAATGAATTGTAATGAATTGTACTACATTATAATAAATTGTGATATATTGTGATAAATTGTGATAAATTGTGATAAATTGTGATAAATTGTAATAACTCCTATAACTTCCAAGCTAAGTCCGAAACGAATAGGGTTTAAGAACTAAAAAACAAGTGACGTTTCGGACTCGGACTGGGCCCGGTAATATAGTGCAAGGCGTCGATCGGCCCCGGAATTGGGAAAAGCGACGCAGCCAAAAGAGGAAATACGACAACACAAAAAAGGCAGTTCCAGCTCCAGTTCCTGCTGGAAACGAAAGGCTCATCCAACGCCGCTGTATATATAAAAACACTGTTTTCCCAAGTAGTCAAATTCTAAATAATCATACTGTCTCTTTCTTCTTCTTAAAATTAAAACTTCTGTTTATATCCCATTTAATTACTACTAATCTTATACAAATACAATGGCTTTATCTTTAGGTGACATTTCTACTAGAGCAGTTCAATTCGTCCTTTTGGTCATTGCTTTAGGTTTAACTGGTTCTTTAGCCGCCACTACCATTTCTCAGCATAATCCACAAGTTAATTTTGCTGTTTTTGCTGCTGCTTGGGGTTTACTTACCTGTTCTTTATATGGTATCTTAGCTTGGTTTGTTTCTTTCTTAGCTGCTCCTTTATTTTTGGCCATTTTTGACTTTTTAAATCTTGTTTTCACATTTGCCGCTGCTACTGCTATAGCTGCTGCCATCAGATGCCATTCTTGTGGTAATGAAGATTATGTTTCAGGTAACAAGGTTACTCAAGGCTCAAAAGGTAGATGTAGAAAAGCTCAAGCTTCAGTTGCTTTCTTATACTTTTCATTCTTTATCTTTTTGTTCTCATTAGTGATGTCTTCATTATCCGTTTTAAAGAACGGTTTATTCGGCTACACTTCTGGTTCAAAGGTTGCCAGAACTGGTGTTCCAACCATGTCTCAAGTTTAAATACAAAATCAAACAAATTAAAATTGATATCCCTTTAGCTCCCTTCCTCCCCCATTTCCTTTGCAATTATTGCCTATATGTTACTCTCACTCATTAAACTTTTTTTGGTTGTTAAAAGCTAAGCTAAGCTGAGATTCGAAAAGAGTGGTTGGCAATTTTATTAACCTACAACATTCTAATTTGTTCTAGTTTTGTTTTTTAGTTGTTATTTTCATACCGTACCGTTCTATTTCTCCATTCTCGTTTTATTTTTTCCTCTTTTTTGCAACCTTCCTTACCCCCCTATTATATGTATTCTTTTATGTTTTCCTTTTACCTTTCTGCCCGTTTTTAACGATGATTAATACCTTTTTTTTATATCTATAACCCTTAATATCAAATTTTTGGTGTGTAATTATAAGCTACTACTGAAATTTTAAGCTCGCCCCACGGCCTGGAGAACTTGGAGAACCGAGCCGAACAAGCCGAGGTGAGAGAATAGCGATATATTACGATGAATATACCAGAAGATTAAATCTAGTCAATATTTAAATATTCAATATAGAAAGAAGAGAAAAAAGAAACTATAGTAATCTGTACCCCTTAAAGAAATAAAGGGATGGATCATGGAGGAGATGGGGGATGGGTAAAAAAATGAAGGAATGGAATGATTGATTACAAATGAAACAGAATATGAGGTGATTAACTGGGTGTACATGAGTGATATTATGTTATATTTATTTATTCTGTCCCCTACTTCTCCTTTTCCTACCCCTTATCCTTTAATTTACTAGATAAAAGAATTACTTATATGCATGTACACATTTTACTTTTTTAATTTAATTTAATTTAATGATATGGATATGGATATGGATATGGTATGGTATGATACTTTAATTCACTAATTATTCAGGTGATCAATATTATATTATATTATATTATATTATATTATATTATATTATATTATATTATACATTAAACTTTTAAAAAATGAATTCCGATAAAGGGGTGAATATAGTTCTACAATTCTAATAACTACAAGTATTTAAAACAATACATTCAAAAGAAATTTAGCAATATAGCAATTTGGCAATTTGGCAATAGAAGAGGAAAGAAACAAAACTCAAACAAATAAACTAAATTATTTATAACCTTTGGTAGCCATAAATTTTTCTAAAGATTCCCAAAAAAATTCAGAAATTTGTCTATCTCTAAACCTTTGATTTCTGTCAATTTCTATAATTTGCACATTCCAACCACTAATTGATTTTGGAAGAATATCACCATGATATCCAATATAAAATCCTTTAATTTTTTGAAATAAAGTATTTGGAATATTCCATTTATAATTTTTAAATTGCCATTCTTGACCAGTTGTAAAAACTGCAACTACTCTATCCCAATGTTCTGGTTTTGTGAAAAATTTATCAACATTATTAACAACTAAAAATTTAATTGGTTTGTTAAATGTTTTTGAGACACGATTTATTTGTAACATATCAGTTGATGATATTGGTAATTGAGTTGAATCTTGAAATTTACCTTCTTGTAGAAATGGTTTAACATTGGACATTGTGAGTAATGCTGAAGCTGATGGGGATAAAATAATAATTGGATCTTTAGGTTTATTAGAATTATTATGTGATGATGATTTAGAAGTAGAAGATGATGAAGAAGATGGTTTGGAACGTGATGATGAAGTTGTTGTTCTTGATGCTGATGATGGTGTAGTTGTAGATTTACTTCTTGAAGCTTTAATAATTTTATGTTCACATTCTCTTGCAACTGATGAAAAATCAACTATTTTAAAACCTCTTAAAGCTTTATTATGATCAATAATATCCCTTTCATGACTTAAAATCTCTTTTAAAAATGGATCTTCATCTATAAGTTTTCTTTTAGTTCCTGTTTTATGTTCTTCAGATTTATCAACATTTGTAGATGACATAACAGTTGAATTTTCATTAGTTTTTGTTTTTAATTGTGATTGATCAATCTTTAAATATTCACATGTTTCTGATGATCCATTTAAAAATGAAAGTAAATCAGTTCTTTCCATAAAAGAAATAACAGGAATTTTTTTATCTTCACAATCAGATAAATAATCGGTATGTGAAGAATCATTATGTAACCAACATTGGTATATAGCTCTTAATGTATGGTTTGTATTATCTTTACTTATAAACTGTGTAGTTTCATCTAAAGAATATGGTTTTGAATCAATAAGTAAATTATTAGCTTTTGAAATATCAACTTCTGATGAATTTAAAGAGACTGGCTTCTTATCGTGAATTGCTTGCCTAAGCACAATGACAGAAGATTCAGACATATTTGCTTATACTACTATGGTTTGTTGTTTGTGAAAAAAGTAGCAAATTGGTTTTGTGTTGTTGATGGATGGCTGGCAGATTGAAAATCAGAGAGTTGGTCGTGGTCGTGCGCTTTACATAGAGCAGTTACCCGGGCTAGCTAGCCAGGCTATACCGATAAGATAAGAAGGCACATAGTGTTTCTGATGTTTCTTGTTGTTGTCTCATTATAAAACATAGTCAACTTTTTCTTTTTTTTTTCAAATTTGACTATTTTCACTAATATATTGCTATTAATTATTTATATTTAATTTTTTTAGGATAATTACCTTAAACCAATAGTACAAAAACACGAATTTTACTCATACCTCTATTCTCAATTGCCTTTAAAGGCTTATTTTAAATCATGTCTGAATCAGGGGATTTCAATAAAAATACTTTTCTTTCGAGAGTATTTGGAATGAATTCAACTTATAATCAATCTAACTTTAATCCTCTATTGAATGATGATAACAATGATATTCAATTTAGCATACATAATCTTCAAAATAATTTCGAGGATGAAGACGAAGACGAAGATGAAGAATCTGAACAGAATAATCATGCTCATCAAGATCAAACCCATCGTGATGATGTTATGGATATAAGGTATTCTAAAGAAAGTGAAACTTTTTTTAAAAAATATCAAACAGAACACCAAACAGATTCTACTCTGCAACTATCAGGACAACAGCAACATTCACAACATTCACAACATTCACAACACCTTAAAAGATCTATAAATAAAAACAAATATCCAGCTCACATATCGATTAATGTTCATTCCGAAAATGAAGACTCTTCCGATGATGATAATGATAATGATGATGAAAATAATCATTCCTCCTCCGACGAAGAAGGTTCTTCTCACCATTCAAACATTGGCAGCAAAAATGAGTTGTTATATACTGAAAAACAAAAGATCAAAGATGAATTACAGAAACAATATGAAGACGATGCATTTGATGCTGTGCCTCCAAGCTTATTATTAGATGGTAGAGTTCGAAGTTCAAATAGAAAACCTATCAATTTCAATCAAAATAATAAACAAATACCTCTAGCCACGAACTCCAGATTAAATAATTCAACAATGACTAATAAAACTCATGACAATCCTTTCATGGAGAGGATTTCGGAAGTGGAAAGCAGATTGTCTCCAAGCATAATTCAGTTGAGTGAAGCAGCTAAAAATTTCACCTCTAGAGCTTTCGATAGCATTCCTAGATCTATCCCCAAAGGAATTTCTTTTCAGTTACCAAATAACTCTTCTTTACCTCCTCCACCTTTAGGTAATAGAAAAACACAACCTCATGATATTGAAATGGGTCCAATGGATACTGCTCAAAACCGTCATCAATTTGCTAATAGATTAGGGAATTTGGATCCAATGGAAAGGGCTCTTTGGATTTGGTCAAATGTTAATAATTTAGATATTTTTTTGGAAGATGTTTATTCCTATTATATTGGGAATGGGTATAATTGCATTTTATTAGAAAAATCCTGCGACTTGTTAATTATTGTATTTGTTGTTTGGTTGACTAGCTTCATGGGAAATTGTATTGATTATCAATCTTTAATGCATACAAGTGTTCATAAATTTGCTGACGTTAAAGTTGAACAATGTTATTCACAAATTTCATTCAGTCAAAAGTTTTTCTATTTTATCTTATTTGGATTATTATTATTAAGAATCAAAAGATATGTTGAATTGTTCAGAGATATGAGAGATATCAAACATTTCTATAATTTGTTGTTAGGAATTCAAGATAAAGAATTACAAGCCGTTGGGTGGCCTTATGTTGTTCAAAAAATTATGATATTGAGAGATAGAAACATCAATGCTTTAGTTTCCAATAATAATGAAATAGTTGATGATTTAAAATCGAAAAAGAGATTAAATGCTCATGATATTGCAAATAGACTATTGAGAAAAGAAAATTATTTGATTGCTATGTTTAATAAAAATGTTTTAACAAAAGCATTAACTGTTCCAATTATTAATTCTCAGTTTTTGACTAATACATTAGAATGGAATTTAAAACTCTGTATATTTGATTTTTTGTTTACTGAAAATGGTCAATTGAAGCCAGCTGTTGTTAGAGAACATCAAAGATTGACTTTATCTACAGAATTGAAAACAAGATTCAAAAAAGTTGGTTTGATTAGTGTTTTCTTAACTCCATTTTTAGTCATTTATTTCCTACTTTATTTCTTTCTAAAACTGTTTTATGACATTAAGACAAATCCTTCAGTTATGAGTTCAAGAGATTATTCACCTATAGCACGTTGGAAATTAAGAGAGTTTAATGAATTGCCTCATATCTTTGACAGAAGACTAAAACAGTCTAGAGAAGGTGCATCCAATTACTTGAATCAGTTTCCAAGAGAATTTGCTAATGTTTTAATGAAATTCTTGTCTTTTATAACTGGATCCATTGTTACTGTACTTGTCGTTTTAACAGTTTTGGATCCTGAAAACTTTCTAAATTTTGAATTAACTGAAGGAAGAACAGTCTTATTTTACATGTCTACGTTAGGTGCAGTTTTCACAATTTGTAAAAGTTCAATTTCCGATGATGACTACATTTTTGATCCTGAAGCTTCTCTACGTTATGTTGCACAATTTACTCATTATTTACCTACATCTTGGGAAGGAAGATATCACACAGAGGAAGTTAAAAATGAATTTTGTGGTTTATTCAATTTGAAAATTATTTTAGTTTTAAGAGAAATTGCTAGTTTGGTTTTCCTACCTTATATTTTATGTTTTCAATTACCTCAATCATCTGAAAAAATTATTGACTTTTTCCGAGAATTTAGTGTTCATGTTGATGGATTAGGATATGTTTGCACATTTGCTATGTTTCATTTTGATGATAATAAAGATAAGATTAAACCAACAACAATTCAAGAAAATATCAATGATAAACGTGTTTCCACCCACACTCACAACCATGATAATCTGATAAATGACTATTATGGTTCGAATGATGATAAAATGGTGAAGTCTTATATGTATTTTTTGGAAAGTTATGGGAATGAGCAGCAAAGAGAAAATCAACTAAATGTTACAAATCCTAAACCAGTATCAAGATTTCAACCCCAATCACAACCGCTACAACCTAATAAATTAAATAAGAGTCTGTATAAATCTGCTCTTTTGAATAATTCAATAATTGATAAAAAAGGTGTTGCAACTTCTTCTACAAGATATCCACCCCAATTCAAACGAGGTGCACTAAACAATTCTATGTATTTTAGAGGAAACAGTAATGGGGGCCATACAACAGTTACCGGCAAACAAATGATGGATGAGACTACAGCTGGGTTGTCTAATGATACAAGATTTTACATGAATCATCTTAATAATAGTATGCTACTTGGGGAATCATTTGTTGGATATCCGAATTATAATAATGAAGAAGGTAATACAGGAGTTAATGGTTATCAAAATGAAGAAGATGAGGACGAGGATGACGATAATGATGATAATGAAAATGGTGGTGTTCTAGGGTTGATTAATCAAATTTATAAACACAAGGAAGGAATTAAATGAAATGTTGTTTTCGTTTTCGAAGAAATTCAATTTTAGTCCTTTGTTTTTTGGGAATTTTTTTCTATATATTTATATATATTTATTTACAGCATTCATTCATACATGTTCATTAAAGGGTTTTACTTTCATAACTTGATATATTTAAATAAAATTATAAAAGTCTATTACATAGTGTTCAGAGTAAAAAAATAAAGTAAACATGCGATATTTTTAGAGGGAATTGTACTCCGCATGCAATAATAATTTGTCCGTAATTTTTTTCACGTCGTATCTTATCTATCTTACTATACTTGAAGACCCAAGTATTCCAATTATAATCAATAATGGCACAAAGAAGAGTGGTAATTACTGGTATGGGGCTAGTTACCCCTTTAGGACTTGGAGTGAAAGAAACGTGGACGAATTTAATCCATTCAAAATCAGGGTTGATCTCCACATCTCAATTACCAAACGCAGCTCAATTTGAAGAAATACCAGCCAAAGTTGTTGGAGTAGTTCCAATTGGCTCAATTACTGAAAACAAATATAATGCAGAAGATCATTTTTCACCTCGTGAAATACGAAGATATTCTAAATTTATTCAATACTCAATAGTGGCAACTAAAGAAGCATTAACTGATGCAAATTGGTTTCCTACAACACAACACGACCAAGAAGCTACCGGTTGTTGTATAGGTTCAGGAATTGGGTCATTTGATGATTTATACAGTAATGCTGTATCTTTGGAACAAAAAGGGTACAGAGGAGTTCAACCATTGATGGTCCCTAGACTTTTAACAAACATGGCTGCTGGTAACACGTCAATATATTTTGGATTGAAGGGACCTAATCATGCAGTTACCACTGCATGTGCCACTGGTTCACATGCAATTGGTGATGCTTCAAGATTTATTAAGGATGGTTATGCAGATGTTATGGTTGCTGGTGCTTCAGAATCGGTTGTTCATCCAATGGCACTATCTGGGTTTGCCAGAGCTAAATCGTTAGTTACTACATTTAATGATCTACCAGAATTGGCTTCAAGACCGTTTGATCAAGATAGAGCTGGATTTGTGTTGGGTGAAGGAGCTGGTATGATGGTTTTAGAAGAATTACAACATGCTTTAGATAGAGGGGCTAAGATTTATGGGGAGGTTCTTGGATATGGTTTAACTGGAGATGCTTATCATATAACATCACCTGAAGTTTCAGGTGATGGGGCTAAACGTGCTATGAGTTTTGCAATTAATCAAGCTCGTATTAAACCAAGTCAAATTGGTTACGTTAATGCCCATGCTACTTCTACACTTTTAGGTGACAGAGCTGAAAATTATGCAATTAAGACAATTTTTGGAGAGGAGAATCCAAATCTGGCTGTTAGCTCCACCAAAGGTGCAATTGGTCATTTGTTAGGTGCTTCTGGTTCTGTCGAGGCAATATTTACTATGTTAGCTATCCACAACAAAATCATCCCTCCTACCTTGAACTTGGATAATCTAGCTGGTCATCAAGATGATATTAAAGAAAATTTCATTTTCAATTACGTTCCCAAATTTGCTCAAAAAGTAGATGAATTAAACTATGGATTATCAAATAGTTTTGGATTCGGTGGTACGAACGCTTCGATATGTTTAGGCAAGTATAAACAGTAAATGTTTGATATCTTTCATTTTTATTTTGTATACATTAGAGATTCTTTAATATATAAAGGGGATTATTCTTTGGTAAGCTGGATTAGATATATTATCTTTATCCTTGTAGTATTTGAAAGTTTCATCAGATGATATTGATAAATCAATAACTACCCATACTAATACTAACAAAGAGTATCGCGTTCTCAATATTAAAGCATAGCAAAAATAAATCAATATTTCATCAAAATAATGAGCACAGCAAACGTATTTGAACAACCCTTTACTTGGTCTGTTATACTTGATTAGTTTTGATAAATGCTTATGATTTCTAAATTGGTCGATTGATGCTAAAATATATATTAAAAAAGGGATCATCACATTGAGTTCCGAAATACTGGATGCTCTAGATGAATCAGTATAGCTTAATAAAGGTTGCAAGTTGATGGATATATAGAAAAAAAGACCAACCAGGTAATGTGATAAATGAATTTTTGATTGAGGAGAGAAATTTGAAATGAAGAAGCATTCATATACTCTTCTTGAACTTTGTAGAAAGTTTAGGATTGTAACAGCCATAAAACGACCGCTTGATGTAACCTCTGATGGAGGATATAAGAAATCAATATTCCAAGAAGGTATCTCCAGATCAAATATTGTTTTCCCACGTAATATAATCAAGAAACAAGTAGCTGCCAATAATTGATCTACAACATAGAAATGAGTAAACCATGATTTTGGAACATAGAGCTTGTGGAGAAATGATGTGTTGGAACCAGGTTGCAAAGTTTTCCCGTATTTAAGTAGAAACCTAAGTTCTGGTTGACCACGAGCAATAAGAACAGATGCTATTACTATTATAAAGCAAAAGTTTATGAGTTTGTCCAGCATGTTTGAATTGGTGCAAATTCTCCCCACAAATTCGGTTTTCAAAACTAGGAAAGTCCGCCTTAAAAAAAAAAACCACTTAAAAAACGTCGAGCTGTAAATTTTTTAAAGAAGACGGCTAACTAAACAAAACTAACCTGTTTACTTCTTATTCAACGCATCACAAAACAATATACCACCAACAATGATAGGAATAATAGCACTATATACGTTTTTGATGAGTTTGTCGGTTCTTTTTTTAGACAACCAGGGCTATATTACTCTTCCAGAACCAGTTACAAATAAAATTAATGCCCTCATTGAAGAATCTCCAAAGGTTCTTGATGAGATCAAAGACTACGTTTCCAATCTAGCCCTGCCTACACAGTTTGAAATTTCTCATGCTGTTGTTGAACTAAATGATACTATTGCTGAAAAATCCACTGACTTGATTTCCGAGGTTTACATCTATTTCAAAGACGAAAACACTTATATGCAAATGCTGAAGATGTATACCTCAAAGGCCATTTTGTTTGCCTCCCCGTATTACAAACGAGGAGTTGAAGTTATTTCCGTTTACTATAATTATTTTAAAAAGTTCACTACTCCATATTACAATGTGACTGCTAATTTTGTTTCTCCTTATTATTCCGAATTGTCCGATGCAATTACTCCTTATCTCTACCTTACTAAAGATGCTTTTTCTACTTGTTTCTCTAAATTATGTGACACACTCCATCCATATTATAACAAAGCCATTGAATTTACTGAACCATCAGTCAGTGCTACTAAGGTTTACACTTCTGAGTACCTAAATTCTGCAGTTTCTAAAACTTCAGATTTCTACGATTATTACTTAGCATGGTATGTTGAGTATTTCTTAAATTCTCCAGTTATGGAAGATTTAACCAAACACAAAGATTTGGCTAATCTGATTTTATTAATTACAGTTTTCGTCTTTGTTTTCCCAAGACTGATTACCAAGAGCTATTCATTTATCAAGTACGTCCTTAGAGGCTTTGTTAAAGACACTCATGCTTTAAGTGAAGGTATCTCTGCTCAATACAAGAACCAAGTGACTGACGATGATCTTGAGAGATTTACAACTAACTATGGAGAACCTGTGAATGAAGAGATGTTCAATGGTGAATCTGGAAGTTTAAATGATGGTTTATCTGAATTAGAAGACGGGAGCAATCGCGCAAAGAATCAAAGCATCTCCAAAGGGAGCAATCGCACAAAGCAAAACACTAGACAAGAACTCTCAGGGAGCAATCGCACAAAGAAAAACACCAAAGAAGAGTTTTCAGGGAGCAATCGCAACATCATCAATTACCAAGAAGAAACAAACAGCAAGAAAACCAGTGATGACTCCATCCAGTCCAAATTCATCACCAATATCGACTCCAAGTCCTACCCCGAATTCGAAGTCCAACAAAAGCAAGAAAAAATCCAAAAGAAAAGCCTAAGAGATGAAGATCTTAAACTGATTGGTGTTAACTATAAAGGAGAAGATCCAATAAGTGAATTTATCAACGATAGTCTTATTACCATAAATGATGTAGAAACCTTCTCGAAACTAGAATCAGATTCAGATATAAATGAGTTAGATTCTGTTTTGAGAGAAGATAGAAGTATACCATATGTTGCACTTTCAAAAGAAATGATCGACGATTCAGGATTATCTGAAGTAGAAGAAGGAGCAACAATATCACTTTCTTCAGAAAATAACGGAAATGGAAGTAAGAAAAGAGAACAAGATAGTGATTCTCCCAGGACACCTTCCGAATCTGAATTAAAAGAATCACTTGAAGCTAGTTTGAAAAAACTTTTAAAGGCTGACATGGTAGAGTTAAACTCTGTTGAAAATGACCTTGAAAACTTTTTGGAAGAGCCTTTGTTATCAGAGAAACATGACCTTGAAAGTAAATCGATTATAAGCTATACAGGAGAATCTTCATTACTACAGAGACCAAGATCTCCGCTGTCTACTATATCAACTGGGCTTCTGCCTTTGAACCTGGAATTATCCAATAAAAGTACTCCCACAGCAAGTTCGATTACCGTTACAGTTAAAACACATACTGCTTCTTCAAGTTCAGCAAGTATCAAGAAATTGACTGAGATTAGTGCATCCGCTTCTCGTCCAACATATTCCAAAAAATCTAAAAAATCAACTAAAAAAGATCCCAATCCTTTATATGATGGAAATACTGCAGATTTATTCAGTGATGAAGAATTATAATTTTAACCAACTTTTTCTTTCACTTGTACTTGCCCTAATTAATTTTAGTAACCTACGGAGTTTTGACTGTATTTTTTTATGTTGATGTTGATCTGTTTTTTAATTTTTTTTGTTAACTGTTTTTATGAAGCACTTTTATTTTCAAGATATTGTTATCACCCAACCACTTTGTTACTTGAATCAATATTTTTTTTGCGTTTTCTTATCTGCTTTTATTTATAGTACTGTGTATATTATTATATCCTTGACACTACTAATTTTATTTTTACCTTTATATACTAGTATCATTTCATATCAGTTTCGTAGTATCTTTATGTAATTTCACATTAATCATAAGTGAACAATGGATATATATATATTATGAAAGGCAAGAACGGAGAAACACAAAAAAATACAACTAAGCTCTGAAGTAAACGCCATAAGTATTCCATATTCTTTGGATAGTTAAAAGTTTGAATTTATAGTCAAAATCATTTAAATCATTTAAATCTCTAATCCAGTCAGATTTCAAATAGGCAGGTAATAAACGTAATCCTAGTTTTCTCAAGTTTGTTAATTCTATGTATAATAAACCTTCAGTGAAATAATCAATCGTGCTATCATCTTGAGCTAGTTTAACGTTGACTAATCTTTCCAAACTGCTCATACTCTTAACGATGCCAATTCTATAGTTTCTAGATACACGAATAACATAACCTGTTCTCATGTAAGTTCTGAAAGATTTAATGGCATACCACAAAATCAACACAGCAGGAGAAGCTGCAACGATACCAAAAACTAACTCTTGAGATTTTAAAATTTTATCAATACCAGACATCGCTAATGTACCATCAACTTTAATCTTTTGAATTTGAATCAAAAGATTACGGATCATGTTACCAGTAGCTAAAGATTTGATAGGACTTTTCAAATCATTTTCATAGCCTTTCATAACTATTTCTAGGTCACCTTTTGAAACTTGGTCTTTTATCTGCTGAGATAGAATATCACGCTGAGAGTTAGACATTGTCAATGGTTTAGCTGATGTATCCATAGTGTAATCAATAACCATTCTTTCTAAAGATTCTAAATCAGTAGTCAGAGATTGTTGAGACATGATTGCAATACGTGAATTATCATCGTGTCTAATTGTCTTTAAAATATTATTTAATGGCTCCACAATCCAATTTTGATAAAAACCAATTGTTGTTTCAATCAAATTTAGTTTAATCCAATCAACTATGGCGTCTCTATTATTGAAAACGTTTGAAACTATTGAAGGTAAATAAATGGATAATAGTGTTAAAATTATCCAGGTTTTATATAGATTTGTTGGTTGTTGATTTTTAGATTTTGATGTGATAACATCTTGCTCATAAACCGGGAGCAATTCAGAATACAATGAGTATAAAGTTTCAAACGAAATACCTAACTGATTATCTGAAGGAGAGAGTAAAGATATATTTATATCAAAAGCTTTGAAATCTTTAAAAACTTGAGAAAGTTTTGCAATTAAAGTATAAGCTGACTCTATTTCTAGATTTCCATCAATTACTGACACAGTTGGTAGTTCGCTCAAAAGTAATCCTAAACGTTTAACATTTTGATCTTGTAAATCAATCAAGTTTTCACGTTTTGATTTTAGATCAACAGTAGAGTAATAAAATGGCAACCCAAGAGTCGCATTGAGAAATAATTTAGCAGAATTATTGGATAGTCTTTGTTTCTCAATTAAAAAAGCTGTCGGCGATTTCAATAGTTCTCTGAAATTTTGGGAGAAAGAAGTAATGAAAAGTCTGATCCATTTACCAATGGTTTTATAAAAATGCTCAGAACCTTTAGGAAGCCAAGTTGGGACATTAATTTTACTAAACATGAGCTCTTCATTTAAAGATAGATTTTTGGACTTGATTTCTTTGAATAGTTTCTTAGAAATATTTAAAAGATTTAAAGGGAAGCTTTGTAATGTATAAATGAAAACATTTCTATTTGAAGATAAGACAGAATCATAATAATTCAAATCATCAATCAATGGTAATGTGTTATGTAATAAAAATTGACTTGAAGCAATAAGAAGGATAATCAATGAAAAGACCAAAATTAGTTTCTGTAATTCAACTAGATCATCATTGGAAGTATCAATTAAACCATCTTTAAAAAATGTTAAAATTGAAGTTATAGACTGAATAGTGGACTTTTTATTCAATCTTAAACTGTTATAGTTCTGAATATCAACAAAAGCTGAAGATTTAAGTTTCCCATTTGTTTGTTCATCAATTAAAGGTTTTAAAACCAAATATAATTTGGTGAATTGATCTTTAATAATTTTAGAAGATGGTGAATTGTTAGATTCTAAAGTTGACAATAAAACCAACGAGTAATCATTCAATTGCGGTAGATTACTATTAGATAGTAGCTTGTCTATGAGAATATTATCTGACATGTTTAGAATGATTTACTGAAATTAAAAAATATGAAGGCAAAACTTTGGGTCTTGTATATAAAGGGAAATATATTTTATATTAGGATTGTTCACCCGCCACCACCCGCCACCACGATGCATACACCAGCCACATCTATGGCTTGCCGCTTTTCAGGCAATCTGTTTTTGAAGCTGCAACTCGATATGATTAAGCTGCAGAAGATAGTTGGGGTCACTGCAGTCAAATTGTCCTTTTCCTGTTTTAAAATCAGGTAACGATACTCATAATTTAGAATACGATCGTTATACAGGATTATTAGAACATATTTCCGTTGGAGACTGCTACTTAATTACAGCAATTCTTTTCGAATCATTCTATAATCTCTTTACACCTGAACAGCAAGTTCAGTATATCCCATTACAGGAACTAGATCTAGAACAACAATCACAAATCCAAAGAGATCCACTACAACATAATCAGAAAGTCGTTTCTTCAAATAACCAAGTTACTTCCATAATGAAATTTGCTCATTCATTGCAATTTAATGCTGTTCCTGAATGGTCTTCTAAATATATCAATTATTCTGGTCTAAAGAAGATTTTATACACACTACAGAGAGATAATGCGGAAATTTTACAAAATACTGGTAATGATGAAGAATCACCTTTTGAATCTATAGATATAGGGGATCCATCAAATCCAATTAATGTGTTCATTAATGCTTTAGATAAGGAACTCTCCAGAATTGATGGTTTTTATATCGGTAAAGAAAAAGAGATTTTTGCTAAGTATAATGTATTGATTGAAGAAATCACTGATTTTGAATTACAGTTTCCTGATGATGATAATGCAGATGATGAGTTCAGACAGAGATTAAAAAAAATCATAATGGAGATCAAATCTGAATCTTACCTAGACACGCCACTCGAAACTGAATTTACATCGCAACCAGAAATCACCACTCCTGAACAAGGAAATAGCGATAATGACAATTTTACAGGTCTGAATGGTAAAAGCCCATTGATGAACCAAAATAATTTGAATACTCCAGATTTGGACCCAATATACTCGAAAGATGCTTTTTGCAATTCACATAATGAAATTAATACTACACAAGAAGAAATTGAATCATTAAGATTATCTAGAAGAAAATCGTTACCAACTTTATTTGACGAAGATGATTTCAACCTTTCATTTTTAGATGCCTTGAAAGTTGAAGAAAGAAAACCTCTGACTGAAATGTTTGTTTTATTATCAGAATTAAAGTCGTATGTAGAACTAAACAGAATAGGTTTTGGTAAAGCAGCTAAGAAATTTGATAAAACTCTACTTACTCACATAAAAGATGATTATATGTCTCAATTAGCTCAAAAATCTTACATTTTTCAACAAGCTACTCTTAATGGAATTAATGACAAGCTAGACTCTATAATTTCTATATATTCCATTTTCAAAGCAGGAAAATTTGATCTAGCTAAACAGGACTTGAGATCCAATTTAAGAGAATATATCGTTTGGGAAAGAAACACTGTCTGGAGAAATATGATTGGGATGGAAAGAAAAACTCATGCTGCTTATGCGAAGACAAATCTGAAACTAGGTGAAAACCCAAGTTTGTCTTCTGCTGAAAAATTTGATATTCCTTTAGGTGCTGGTAGAAAAGTTTCTATTCCATCTTGGGTTGTATCCCCACAAACTTTTAAAGTTTTGTTTATTGCAGTCATAACACTATCGTTAATGGTCGTGTCACCGTTCGAAGATGAACAACAAAAAAATTGTTTTGCAGTTTTAGTTTGTGCTTCGTTGTTATGGGCTACTGAGGCTATTCCACTTTTTGTGACATCTTTAGTGTTACCTCTCTTACTTGTTGTATCCAAGGTTTTGAAAGATCCAGAAACTGGAGAAGTTTATAGTGCCCCAGATGCGTCTAAATTCATTTGCGCTGCGATGTGGTCTCCTATTATCTTACTTTTATTAGGCGGGTTTACTTTAGCTGCTGCATTATCAAAGTATAATTTAGATAAGATTGCTTGTACATTCATGTTGTCCAAAGTTCCTCAACAGCCTATTTATGTTCTACTTGCAATTCTGGTTGTTTCCACTGTTGTTGCAGCTTTTGTCTCTAATGTTGCAGCTCCAGTTTTGATGTTTTCTGTTATTCAACCTATTTTGAACACACTTCCTGAAGGCTCAACTTTTGCTCAAGCTTTGGTTATAGGAATTGCTATGGCTTCAAATGTTGCTGGTATGGCATCCCCAATTGCATCACCACAAAATGTTATTGCCTTACAAGATATGGATCCTGCTCCAAATTGGTTGCAGTGGTTTGCTGTTTCCGTTCCAGTTTGTACTTGTGGTTTACTTTTAATTTTTATTTATTTGTTATTCTTGTTTGATTTTAGAGGTGTTACCTTGGTCCCAATTAAGTCCCCCAATGAAAAATTCACATTTGAACATTATTACGTTATTGCTGTTACTGTTATTACAATTGTGTTATGGTGTCTTGCAAGTTTCATTCAGGATATAGTTGGTGATATGGGTATGATTGCAATTGCTTCAATGACTGCTTTTTATGCTCCTGGTATCTTATCTCCTGATGATTTCAACAATTACCCATGGACCATTGTCATGTTAGCAATGGGTGGTTTGTCTTTGGGTAAAGCGGTCACAGTTTCTGGGTTATTGAAAACTATTGCTGAACTTATACAAGAACAGTTAGTTGATGCTGAGTTGTTTACAGTTTTATCATTATTTGGTATTATTGTTTTGATTACTGCAACTTTTGTTTCTCATACTGTTGCAGCCTTGATAATTGTTCCATTGATTGCTGAGATTGGTAGATCCCTACCTGACCCACATCCAAATTTATTGGTTATGGCAACAGCATTCCTATGTTCTTCTGCTATGGGTTTGCCCACTTCAGGTTTTCCTAATGTTACAGCTATCGGATTGAGAAACAATGTCGGCAGTCCTTATTTAACAGTTGGTACATTCATCAAGACTGGTGTTCCTTCATCTGTATTTTGTTATCTAGTTGTTATTTTTGTTGGTTATTTAATGATGAAGCTACTAAACTTTTGAGGATTCATTAGTTGTAACACGCTGGCAGATTAAGAATATTTTTCCTTACATAATCTTTCCTGAGATAGTTGGAATTTGTCTTGTCTCTCCTTCATATTTTTTATTTCTAAATTATTTTTATTAGTGATACTCTTTATATAAATGTACACTAACCATATTTTTTTTGATCTAATTTTTTATGTTTCTTTGATTTACTAGTATTAAAAGTATTACTATGTATCATTACCATTAACTTTTCTTTATGTATTGGGTTTTCTACTTTTATATTTGTGATAAAATGTCCGCTTATAGACTTTTGAAGATAGAATAGTAGTAAATAATATATATGAGAAAAATGTTAAATATGAGAGTGGTTTTGGATATCAATTCAACTATTCAGTACCAAAATACTTTGAATCAATGAATCTGTTGGACATCCACCAATCAGAATCACTGTCTACTCCATGTTCTGTAGGCTCAATTTTACTCATACTACCAATAACAATATTAACCTTAGGGAAACTATTTAAGATTCGTCTAACACCAACTTCAGTACAGAAATAAGTAACCAGGACGATTTTATTCTGAGAAACTCCATGGTCAATTAAGATTTTAATTGCCATGATTGCTGCAGCACCAGATATAATTTGAGCATCAAATAAAAGGACTCTAATATTAGGAGAACCTAAGGTACGTGGTAGTCTTTCTGTGTGTAATTGCGGTTCACCAGTATACAGGTCAGACTGGATTAATAGTTTCCCCAACGCAACTTCAGGAATAGCTTTTCTTAATGATGGAATAAAGCAATCACCACTTCTGATAATATCAACTGCAATAACAGTTTCGACTTGAAACATCGGATTGGGAGCTTCATGTCCAGTGGGTGTAATGATTGGGATTCCATTTGAAGGGGTTGGAACATAATCAACAAACTCTAAAGATGCGTAGATTAACAAGGTTGCCATTCTATTGAAATAGAAAACAAATTCATCGTTAGTGGTTTCTTTATTTAGTAAAATAGTCTTCATACCTTTCAACTGATTAGTTTGAGGTAACACGAAAATTCTAGAATAATCTAAAGGTTTGATAACTCTTCCTAACTTTTTAAGTTGTCTAATGTGGTTTAATGATTTTTGTTGTAGTTGCTTTCTAATATGTTGTATAATCATATCAATGGCAATTTTGTTGTCTGAACCTCTAGGAATAACAACATCAGCTGAATTCATTGTTGGCTTAACAAATCTAACAGAATTTGGTTTAACAAAGTCATCCCATTGTTTTATAATTCCTTCCAGGTCTCTTCCTCTCTCAACAATATCTCTTAACAATCTTCTGGCATAACAAATATCCAAATCGGTATCAACATAAATTTTACAATCCATTAATTCTAATAATGCAGGACTGTATAAGGAATAAATACCTTCAATGATAATAACGTTGGCACCATAAATAGTTATGGTTTCACTTGTTCTGCTATGTAATGAGAAGGAATAAACTGGTATTTCAACTCTTTTACCTTCTTTTAAGTCTTTCACACATCTGAACATCAACTCTAAATCTAAAGCATCAGGTGTATCGAAATCGTACTCACTATTGAATGCCTTTTCTCTTTGTTCTTGAGTCAACGGGTTATAAAAGTTGTCCATAGATAATAAAACAGTGCATGGCTCATTGATTTGTTCAATTATAGTCTGTGCCACTGTAGTTTTACCAGATCCAGAAAACCCAGCAACACCAATAACATATGGTGTGGTCCATGGGGGAATGTAACTAGAGTCTTCATCATTAAGAGACGCTGTAGAGTTGGTAGAAGACATCATTGGTGAGTATATGTTGGGTATGGACTGTCTCGACATTGCTAAAAATGGTATTTGATGATTATTATACTTATATAATATGCAATAGATTTTGAGATCTCGTTAAGTACTAACTAAGTTTGGTGAACCTCGAGTGTTGATTTTTTGATAAGAAAATTTTATTTGTTTTCGCCGTCGGTGATAAGTTAATTTTGATAGAGTGTTTTGATCCACAATGCCAAACAAAATCAAAACAGGAGAGTTTAAAAGAAGAAAGAGGGTCATCCAATTAGATGACGATGATGATCACGAACAGGAAACTTATCTGAGTGTTGGACAAGTTAGAGCTTCCCATACACCTGAACCTGTCCGTGATGAGGACAAAGAAGATGAATTGCTATTTACAAACAAAACTTCTCTCCGACGTGAAGTCCCTGAAAAAGAAATAGAATTAGATCAAAGTGATAATCAAGATGAAAATGTTGACTTTCAGGAATTAAGAAAATTAGCCAGACAAAGTTACCTTTCACAGCGAGAAGAAAAGAAGGTCATTCTACTTCAGCATGAGCTACTAGACTTTGAAAAAGATATACAAGAAGTTGGATGGAACAATTTAACTAAAAAAGAGCAGAATGAGTATAATTTCAAAAAAGAAATATGGGAAATGATTCTCAAAAGAAAGCAGATTGAGAGTAATTTGAAAGAATCCTACTATATTCCTGAGGATTACATCAACGAAGAAGGAAAAATTGATAATAAGAAAAAAGAAGAAGTATTGAATTCTAAGTATCATGATAAATTTAAAGATGATACTATTAGTTGGGAGGAAAGCCAGGCAAAAAGGGCCAAACTGTTAGGAGGGTTTGCCAAGCACAAACAGCCTAATGAACTTGATACAATGACAAAGCAGAATAAATATGATTATGTTTTTGATGATTCTCAAGCTATTCAATTTCAATTAGATTCGAATAAGACGGCTAGTGAAAATGATAAATATGAAGAGATATTGGAAGAAAAGATCAAAGAGGAAGAAAAAAGAATTAAAACGATTGAAGCTACTAGAAAGTCACTACCAGTTTATAAGAAGAGAGCAGAATTAATGGAAAAAATCAAAGAAAATCAAGTCATAATTATTGTTGGTGAGACTGGTTCAGGTAAAACCACTCAAATTCCTCAATATTTATATGAAGATGGTTATACTGAAAATGGTAAGTTTAAAATTGGTTGTACTCAACCTAGAAGAGTTGCAGCAACATCGGTTGCTACTAGAGTTGCAGATGAAGTTGGCACTAAGGTTGGTAATAAAGTAGGGTATTCAGTTAGATTTGATGACAAAACTACCGAAAAAACAGAAATAAAGTACATGACAGATGGTATGCTTCTTCGAGAGTTTTTGTTAGATTTTGAACTATCTTCTTATTCTGTAATGATGATTGATGAAGCTCACGAAAGAACATTATCCACTGATGTGTTATTGGGGTTACTAAAAGTGATCATTAAATCTAGACCTAACTTTAAACTATTAATTTGCTCAGCTACTATGAATGCTGATAAATTCAGTGAGTTTTTCGAGGATGCTCCTATTTATAATATTCCAGGTCGCACTTATGAAGTTGAACTTTATTACACACCACAACCGGAAGCGAATTATGTACATGCTGCTATAACTTCAGTTTTTCAAATTCATTTATCTCAGAGTTCGGGTGATATTCTTGTTTTCTTGACTGGTCAGGAAGAAATTGAGAACATGGCTGAAAACTTAGCAGAAACCACAAGGAAATTAGGTAAAAAAATAAAGGAACTGATAATTTGTCCTATATATGCTAACTTGCCAGCTGAACAACAACAATTAATTTTTGAGCCAACTCCAAAAAATGCAAGAAAGGTGGTTTTGGCAACTAATATTGCTGAAACCTCATTAACAATTGATGGTATTGTATTTGTTATTGATTCGGGATTTGTTAAAGAAAATGTTTTTAATCCCTCAACAGGTATGGAAAGTCTAGAAATACAACCATGCTCTAAAGCTTCAGCCAATCAAAGAGCTGGTAGAGCTGGTAGAGTTGGTCCCGGAAAATGTTTCAGATTATTCACCAAAAATGCATTCGAAAATGAAATGCCAAATAATCCAACCCCTGAAATTTTAAGAGTTAATTTAAACACTGTTGTTTTGCTATTGTATTCGTTAGGGATAACTGATGTTTTAAATTTTGATTACATGGATGCACCATCTGAAGATAGTTTGGCGAAATCTTTAATGTTATTGTACTCTTTAGGAGCATTTAATGAAGAAGGTGACTTTACCAAGGTTGGTAGACAGTTGTCCGAATTTCCAGTGGATCCAATGCTATCTAAATGCTTATTGACAAGTGCTGACTTAAAATGTTGTAACGAAGTACTCTCTATAGTTTCAATGTTGCAGGAAACAAGTTCAATGTTTTTCAGATCTAAGGAAAAACAACAACAAATTGATGCTACTAGAGAAAAGTTTTTATCGAAATCTGGCGGTGATCATCTCACTTATTTAAACATTTGGAATGAATTTGAAGAGAATGGATTTTCCAGTCAATGGTGTAATGATAACTTTTTACAATATAAAACTCTCAATAGAGTTAAGAACATCAGATCACAATTACAAGGTATTTGTGACAGGCAGGGATTATTACTTGCGGATTCATCAAGTTTGAACAAAGACAAACTAATGTTGCACGTAATGAAATCAATGACATCCGGATATTTTTCAAATGTGGCCAGGCTTAATAGAGGAGGTGATTCTTACAAGTCTTTGAAAAAGAATCAACAAATATGGATTCATCCTTCATCTGCATTATTCAAAGTTAAACCTCCGCCTAAGTTTTTAATCTACAATGAGTTAGTTCTAACTTCTAAGGAATTCATGAGAAATTGTATGCCGATTAGTGAGAAATGGTTATCAGAATATGCATCACATTATTATACGGAAGATGAATTAGAGAAAAAAAAGTAAGATGATTTAAAACAAAATGAAAAAATAATTGAACTGAAATATTAACAACAAAGATATATAACCAAATCATGATTTATCGAGCTCAATTTTCTTTAACTATGTTACGGTAAATTTTCTTGCTCGCCTTCTTCTTTATAAACTGGAATTAAAAGTTTACCTGATTTATGTTTAACAGCATTGAATTTCAAAGCCAATTTTCCACCAAACTCGCTTGGTTGAGACCATCCAATTTTATGCTTTTGTAGTTTCATACCATAAACACCATGTGTTATCAATATTTTTAATAAAGCGTAACCAATACCCAAACTTCTATAATTTCTCGAAACATATATTCTTGAGATTCCAAGGATCAAGTTAACTTTTTGATTGGGAACCAAATTGCCAGTATCATGAATCATCCAATGGCCTGATTCAATTCTCTCGACAGAAACTAAACCTATTGCTTTATTAGTTTTGGTATTAATTGCAAGAAAAACTTTTCCAAAATTTGGTCCTTTCAAAAATTGTAGAGTATCAGAAGGAGCATTTAATTCAGTATTAACAATTTCTAAAAATTCTTGAACTAATTGAGTATTGTACTGATTATTTTTAAAGTTCAATTCGTATATTTCTATTTCATCAAAGTCAATGGAAAGTGATTGTTTCGAAGGAGTGTAATAACTTATTGGTTTAGCATTTGATGATTTTACTGAAAATTCTAGACCTTCTTGAGCTCTCTGATGAAATTTTTCGTGCTGTCGTTTATCAGATTTAATATAAGGTAAATATGACATAGCACAATCAGGGCATATCGTTTTCTTCATATCTGTTTTAAAGTGAGTTTGAACCAATTTCTTTTTTGATTCACCGTTAGTTATTAATGATTCTGTTTTATCAGTCTCAATATCTACCTTTTCATGAGGGGTGATTACTTCTTCATATTCTAGACTAGTTCTATCAAAGGGTGGTGATGAGCTAGGAGGAGTAAGAACTATTGGTTTATCAGAGGTAACGCGTTGTTTCTTAACCTTTTTATAAGTGTTCTTTAAAATATCACTCTTGGTTGACTTTGTAATAGTAGAAATCGTTCTCTTTCTTTGATTTCTAGTTAGCATTGATACTATATCTGACATTTTGAATTAATGGAATAAGAAGTTGATGGGGTAATGGTATGAAAAGAATTTCTATTCACGTCAAATATCCAAACACAGGCCAAAAACATAATCGACGCGCCGCCGTCGGGGTTTCCCCATTCTAAGCCGCTGACCCGGGACTGTGCGAGATTGTTCATAATAAATTGAACCATTTGGAGAAATTCAACTATTTTCTGAGTTTATTGTATGATCTTGCTTGGAAATAACTAACTTTGCAATGTCTAATACTACCATTACTTTCAAAAATCCAAATCCAAAATATGCACATTTGTTGCCTGCTTCAAGTCTTTGGAAACAGCAAATAACCAATTGGCTTCAAGAAGATATTCCTTCATTTGATTATGGTGGATATGTCGTTGGCTCAAATTTGCAAAGTGCTACTCTTTTTTGTAAATCAGATGGTGTTTTTGCAGGTCAGCCATTTGCCAATGAAGTTTATTCACAATGTGGTTTGAACGTTGAATGGTTTATTGAAGAAGGTACTTATTTGAAACCATCTAAGGTCAATGATGGTAAAATTAAAGTCGCTTTAGTTTCTGGTCCAGTCAATAGTATTTTACAAGCTGAGAGATTATCTTTGAACATAATTGCTAGATGCTCTGGTATTGCCACTCAATCCTATATTACAATTAAATTGGCTAGAGATTCTGGTTATGAAGGTATCATTGCTGGTACAAGAAAGACAACCCCAGGTTTAAGACTATTGGAAAAATATAGTATGCTAGTTGGTGGTATTGATTCTCATAGATATGATTTATCAAGTATGATCATGCTCAAAGACAATCATATTTGGGCTACAGGTTCAATTACTCAGGCTGTCTTAAATGCCAAGAAAGTTATTGGTTTTTCAACTAAAATTGAAGTGGAAGTTCAAGATGAAGCTGAAGCAAATGAAGCAATATCTGCTGGTGCTGATATCATTATGTTGGATAATTTTTCAGGTAATGAATTACAAGAAGTGGCCAAAAGATTGAAGGCTAAATGGACAGGAAAAAAACATTTTTTGTTAGAATGTTCAGGAGGTTTAACATTACAGAACATTGGTAGCTACTTATGTAATGATATTGATATTTACTCAACTTCAAGTGTTCATCAAGGTACTGGCATTATTGATTTCAGTTTGAAAATTAACTAATAAGTTTACTAGGGATCTTCACTACTCTTCGCATATATATGCGCATGTATATTTACAAGTTGGATAAACAATAGATAATATCTTGTACTGTAAAAAACTATCATTGCAATACAAAAAAAGAAAACAAATGTAAAAAAGAGGAATTATTGGAAACGCCCAAGTGTATAATGTAAATCTAAAACAATACAGAAAAGTAAAAAAACATGTTAAAACAGGTAAAATGCATAGTAAAGTACAGAATAACCTATTTTATGATAAAAAAAGTAATGAGATTGAACAAAAAAATATATATATTGAGATAAAGGGGGATGGAAGGTTAGTTGTTGAAAATATTTCTAGAATCAAACAATTTGAAGATGACAATGACTGAGGATAAATATAAAAGGTTACACAAAGCAGAATAGAGTAGTGTTATTGTAGTCTCCTTTGTTTGTAT
Organism: Ambrosiozyma oregonensis (nom. inval.); assembly: GCA_003706315.3. Classification (NCBI taxonomy): domain Eukaryota; kingdom Fungi; phylum Ascomycota; class Pichiomycetes; order Pichiales; family Pichiaceae; genus Ambrosiozyma; species Ambrosiozyma oregonensis (nom. inval.). Next base: position 110,982 of record PPKY03000034.1, read on the forward strand.
TATACAAGCTTTAAGACAACCTAGTATCTATGAAAAAACTTATTTTGGTAAAGATGATTGAGCTTGCTTAGATTGTAATTGTTTAGAAACAGCATAAGCTAAACCAGCAGCAAAACCAACAAAGATAGAGGAAACAGAGAAGAAGTTGATTGGAGCATCGAAGAAAATCAAACCAGATAAAGCAATTGGTAATTTGTTTAAAGCACCAACCATAGAGTAAGTAGTTGATGATGTGACTCTGATACACCAACCCGAACAGTAAGAAATACCAACAGAAGCAGAACCAGTAAAGATCATAGCAGCAATAGTTGCAAATCTACTTTCTTCTGGAAAGTTCAATAATAAATTCTCAGAAGACCAGTCTTCTAACACGAAAGAAGCAATTAATAAAATTGGAACAGATAACAAGTTATTGTAGTACATAGTATCAAAATCCTTAAAGTTAGTTAACTTAATTCTCTTTCTCATAGTTAAAACAAAAGTGGCAGAAGCAAAACAATTAGTAAACATCCAGAAGTAACCAATGTTTAAGTTGAAACCACCTGCAGAATCATCATTATCACCGTAACAAGCAATGACTGAAGATAAAACCATTAAGAAAAAAGAACCTAAAGCCATTGGGGTAACAGAACCACCAAACCATAAAACTTCACCGTAAGCAATTAAGATGATGGTTAAATTCTTGAAAATAGTGTAAACTGGAATAGTTAAGAATTGTAAAGCTTTGGAAGAAGTATAAATCATTAAAACTAATAAGAACGCGATTGGGAACCATTTCTTGGCTTCAACAGAGTTATATTCTCTGTAAGTGATAACACCAAAAGCTTTTAAAGTACCAATGGTAAATAAACAAACGATGGATTGAACAGCTAATAAGAAAAAGTTTAAGTTAAAAGAGAAACCAGAGACAACGAACTTATTGGAAACTGTCATTAAAATAGATGAAAGGCAGTAAGAAAAGATAGAGATAGGACCTGAATTGGAAATCTTAGCCCAAAAAGCATTTGAACTTTGAGCTTGAATTGGAGCAGCTGGAGCAGCTAAAGGTGGATCTTCCTTCTTTTCTGATTGTGACATGATGGCAGTCGTGACTTTTAGATAAAGTTGTTGTCTAACTGATAAAGATCAAAAGAAAGAGAAAAGGAAAAGGACAGCCAATATGAAATTCATCGCTTTTTTTGCCAGGGCCAGGAACGCGAAAAGAAGCAAGGGATTTTAATGGGCTACACACGACCTGTGAAACGTGGACGCTAACAAAATAAAATAACAAGAACAATAATAAACAATAAGATAGCAATAAAATTACAAGTTAGCAACATTTATAATAATATGTTTCAATAGCCGTCCAGAATCATAAAGCTTGGTTTTATTACTGTTTAAGGAATCTTAGACAAGCCTAAAAAACTTTATAAAATTTGATTTTTGAAAAGTCGATTATTTCAGAAAATTAAATTTAAAATAATATACAGAGAAAGTAGAAAAATAGTATTGAACAAAATTAAACAAAAAAAAATATATTTGATAATCATTCATCAATTACTGATAGCAAACACCGTAACGTCTCATGCATTCATAATTTAATGGTAATATGTAAAGAACATTGATAAATTAAACACACGGTACGCCTAGAGCAATTGAATAAATGATATGATATGTTTAAGTAGCTTCAATTTGTAGAGTTAAATTTCTAAATCCTATTTATTATCTTTAATAAATTATTCTGAAAACAATCAAATAGTACATTAGTAAATATTAAGAACTTTTTTTATTTTTATTAAAATTTCCAAATGAAATATAAAAATATATTTAAATTTCAGAAAATTTAAGCAGCGATGGTAACTTCGACATCGACACCTGGTTCAATAGTAATTTGAGTGATCTTTTTAACTAATGAAGCTGGAGCGTGTAAATCAATGTATCTCTTATGAATTCTCATTTCATAAGCTTCCCAAGTCTTAGAACCTTCACCATTTGGAGTCTTTCTAGTGGCGATTCTTAAGTTCTTGGTTGGCATTCTAACAGGACCCTTCTTGTATAATTTGTGGTTTTCAGCAGAATTGATAATGTTTTGAGAAACCTTTTCTAATTGCTTAACCTTGGTGGAGATTAAAGTAATTCTGATCTTGTGGATTTCTTGTTGTTCGGTGACTTTCTTTTCTTCGGACATTTTAATAATGTGATATGAATATGAGACGTTCAAAGTTGTAGAAGGGAGCTTTTCAAGTATAGCTTAATTAACGGATAAAGATGGAAAATCTGAAAAATTATCTTTTGATGAAGCGCTGAGTGACAAAAATCTGCGTGTGCAAGCCAAATGTGTGCGGTATTTAGGTCTAGTAACCCTTCTTACGAGCACGTGAGTGGTAAATATCTGATAAGATCTCTCGGATTATATGTATAGTTGAAACTTATATACTTATTTTATTCTATATATTTCATTTTATTTTGTTTTATATGATACATATATATTTGTTTATATATTCATGTATATATTTAACACTATTTAATTTCGGTTTATTTTTTCCATTTATACATCTAAAAGACAGTACCATCTGCGAATAATTCAATTGGTGGAGCTCCATTTGGTCTTAAGGATTTAGCTATTCTTCTACCTGAACTCCAAGATCCAGCTTCAATCAATTGTGGAAGATTCATTTCATACTCAGTATTTTTAATTTCCATTTTTTCATTAACTAGTGGTAATAACATATCCAAGAAGCAGATGGTACATGATCTCCATTCAACGATAACATCATCATCTGGTTTAAATGTTGGAATAGTTGGATCAAACCCAACTTCTTTAGAGAATTCTAAACCTTGTTTGAACTTTTCTGGTTTTAATGATAAATATCCTAAGTCAACAAGTAAACCTCCATTCCTGTATTCTGGTAATCCTGTCATATATTCTTTATGTAAAATGTTAAACTTACCAAAATTCATTAATGGTAAGAATAAAGAATATGTTAACCATTGAGTTAGTTTATGAAATGTAACAACTTCAGACCATTCTGGAATATCATCAGTTTTGAAATCAATTTTAGATTCATCGATTCTATTTTGTAATTTCCAAGCATCACCGATAGTTTCTCCATAAACTATCAATCTTCCATCTTCAGGCCAAACTTTTTTTAAAGTGGTCATCAATAAATACCATAAATCTTCTAATTCTAAATCATAACCAGTTTCAGTTTTTTTGGCTTTACTTTTAATTAAGTAATCAACCATATTACCTGGTCTCGAATCTTCACCAAAAACGTCTTTATGATCAAGTAATGCAGAACTTAATCTTTTTAAGAGTTGGTATCTACCACTAAAACCAGCAATCTCATTACCTTCCTTTATTTGGAAGCCAGATTTTAACTTCTCTTCAGATAATTCATTCAATTTGGCACCATTAACTTTAAACTTATCTTTAGAATCATCACTAAAGTCACCATTGATAAACATATAGAACGAAGCAACAGCGATCCCTTCTGATCTACCAATCTTATTTCCACCAGTAGGCTCTAAGAACCCCCATTCGTTACCAGCTCCAGCATCAAGTAAGACTGAAATGATAAACAAATCAATCAACTTCTTGCAAATTTCTAAATCGGTAAATTTAGATTTCCATTCAGAATTAATCAATCCGGTCAACCTTTCTACGTCACCAGTTTCAAAATGCTGATATCTACCATGAACAGGAATTGTTTTGAGTGATTCTTTGGTTGGATATTTGGAATTAATCGTTTCAACGACAAATTCAACAATACTAGAAAGTTTAGATTGATCAACAGTAAAATTGTTTAATTTATTTGAGTGTAATAGACCCTTTGTGCAAGAGTTTGTTTCTCTAACTGACTTAATTGTTTTTAAATAGACTAGTCTATCCACTTCAGAAGTAGTTGGCATGTTTAACACAATAATATTTAATAAGAAGGATAACTATATATTCTTCAAGAAAACTTCGTAACAAGCGGCAAGTGGGAATAAGTATTTATTTATAAACAATTTCCAACTATAAGACCTATTCCGTACATTATCATAACTTCTTTATCTATCGCCGTCGGCTTTCTCACTGGTTGTCCGCGTCCCGTCCTATCCGGAATATTTGCGTTGGTTTCCATATCCGGACTGTATTTTTCTCATAATTTTTAGAGGAACAGGAGGAATAAATATTTATAGTAAAAATTAAAAATTCTGGGGTTTTTCATAAAAATAAAGTGACCTATACTGCATTTCAAAGCATTACTTACCATAATAACAATAACAAATATACAGATATAGTATGCCTCTTTTTAAAATAAGAGTCAAATTTAATCTACGAAGACATTTTTGTTTTAGTAGACTTCAATTTCAAAATGATAAAACCAGTCAAAGCACACTTGAAAGTTTGAAAAACTTGAGTGAAGGAGCAACACGTATATTAGACAAAAACATACAAAAAGAATTACAACTTAAACAAAAACAAAAAGACTCCATTGCATCAATAATTAAAGCAGAGAAAGAATTACCTCAGTTAGACTCACTTCTAGAGATTGAATTAGACAAAAAGTATAAATCTGATGAACGACCAATCAGACGAATGCTTCCCAATAAACGATATCAATACAATGAAAAAACAAAAACAATAGAAGATATACTACATGTTCCAAAATTTAATCTTTCCCCTTATTTAGAAGAGTACAAAGTTACAGAGTTGGGTGATTTGGCTAAATTTAACTTACGATTAATGAATTTTCCAATTTCTTTAATTCTGGCATCTAGTACAAGTTCAACTGGTTTACAATTCAAATCTTTAGTAGACAATTTGGAGAGCTTGAACTACAATTCCAATGATGGTAATTCTGAAAATTCAAAGTATCAAGATCCTAATAATGAGGGCTTATTGGTTGATTATAACATTACTTCTAGACTTGACTTGGTTAAAGATTATTTAAGAGCATCAGATTCAAAAATTGATGAGACAATCCTCAACAGTATGCCTTATGATAAAGATATTTTTATCGTTCATTTAACTGAATCACATATTACTTCTACTGTTGGATTTTTCAACTTATTCAAAGACCATTTTAAGAGTCATTTTGACGTTTACTTTGGAATTCTAAATAACTCGCATTTCCCAACACTTCGAAAAGTTAGAAAACCTGATAATGGACTTTCTGTTGACCAAAACAAATATTTAGAATTAACTTTGGTTAATTTGGCTAGTTTTGGATTAACTAAAGTTTTCAAGAAAAGTAATGGAGATTTATTACTTGGAATGAAATAAATATTGATATAGATTCTTAATAGTTATTATTTTTTTTTCTCGGTAATTTCCTTTGCATTAAAGTACATAAACACATTATATATAAATTTCCTTGTCAATAAGAATACAGTCATTTTAATTAATAAAAAAAATTTAAAACAAAAGGGAAACCAATTTTAACGCTGAGATGATCTAATGTACTTTGCAATATCTTCAGCCACTTGACTTGATGTGGTTTTGGAGCTTGCTTCAAATGCTTCTTGATATTTTTGTTGTATGGACTTAGTTGTATCGTTAATTTCTCCATCTCTATCTTCAGCAAAAGTATATTCTCTTTCATTTGAATCGTCTAGATCTATTAAACCATCTTGGTATCCATCATCACCTTGAGCGTCTTCTTCGTCATCATCAGATAAATCAGATAACACATCAACACCATCTTGATTAGCTTTCTTCTTTTTATTTTTTCTTTCTAAACCTAAATCATTCATTAAACTGGATAATTGTTTTTCTTTTTTCTTCTTTTCAGCTTCTTCTTTTTCTTTAATTATTCTTTCTCTTTCCTTTAAGTAAAAATCATTATATTCATCAACTTTATTGTCAACGGCTGTTAAAAAATCATCAAAGCCAGTACCAGTATAAGCAGAACAAGAAACCACATCTAAGGTTGAATAAAATTCTTCCAACATTAAACTCATTGAGTTAACTAAACTACCCATATAGCCAGAGCCATTACTTGTTTCATCATTTAATTCAGCATTTGATTTCAATGCTTCTTGAAATGATTCAAAATCTGTCATCCATTCCTTTGCAAAATCAGCATTTCTAACATCTGTTTTATTAAACACTACAATCATGGGAAGTTTCGTTTTATATAAAATTGAACATGCATATAACATATTTGAAATAAAAGTAGTTGGAGAAGAGCATCTTGGAGTATCAATGATATAAGCGATCATAGTTGGAAAAGTGGAAGCAAATGCTTCAGTTATGATAGAACCAGAAGCAGACCAAATAAAACATTCTATTTGACCCGGAGTATCAATAATTGTATAATCTAGTTCTGATTTTTTTTTCTCAACCAAATTAATGACTTGATCAATTTTAGTTGAAAATAAATTTAATGAAGTCACGATAGCACCATTTGGTCCTAAATTATAATTTTCCATCACTTTTTTATATTTAATTGAATCTCTGATATCTATGTTACATCCAAATGGAACTTTTAAAACAGCTGGATCTAAGTTGATTACATACGGAGGTGTTTTTTTCGAATGTAAGTGTGAGTTTAATCTTTGCATGAAGGTGGTTTTACCTGAACCTGCCATACCTATACACAAGATTGTTGCTGGAGCCATTGTAATTGTATTGTTAGTGATATTTAGTCTTTGCAAGGATAAAAGAAATATAAATCAGATTGCTTAGTAAACAAAGTTATGAAAGATAGATAATAAATGATTTTGAATTTTCTTCTAAAAAAAAACTTTTGCTGTCATTTTTCATTTCGTGTTCATAACCATTGCACTTTACTTTATTTACTATTGAACAAGATCAATTAGAAGTTTTCCTATCATTTCATGATTATATATATAACAATACAAGTATTTGATAATTATTATACCTTGAATTACTGATTTTCAGCGTGATGTGTAAGGTTTGGCTCATAATTCAAGAACTCCTTTGTTTGTTTTTATGTCTCCTTCCATATTTTTTTGTCGTAAGACGAATCACCAGCCAGTCAAGTTTCATTTATTTTTATTGAATTGTGACTTATTGAAACAAAAAATAAAAAATGATTGAATAAAAAATTGAATTTTATATTTTCATATAAACCCCTTCTCAGATTTAGTATATCGCCTTACTAAATTCAGACAAGGGGCCTCACGCAAGGGGCCTTTTCGATGCAATCAGTTCTTTGCTTTTCACTAGTTTCGGATTATAATTTTTCAAATGCCCTGGTGATTAGCACCTAGTTTTCAATGATCTGAAATTTCAACTTCAACTAGGGAACAAAAACAAAGTAAGTGATTTCAAAATAATAAGGAAAAGGTTGGTTATACCTAAGTGTATTTTAAGTTTCTAAGTTTATTAATAAATATACCTAAATATACCTAAATAAATTTGATTCACCAATTATAACTAGGAATTAGAAGTGAACTATATGCATGCTATTTAACAAAATAGTAATAGTTCTATTGTTTTAGTTTTATCAGATGCATGGGTTAACAACTTAGTTTTCTGAAAATAACTGAAATTCAGGGGTAAATTGTATCTAATTATCGGAAGGGAACGGAAATAAACATCAATAGAAAAGAAACATACCAGAGAGAACAATATGGGTATTATATGATACTACTGCTAATATAACTATTATTATTACCATTACCACTGTTATTAATTCTAGTATTATAAGTAGAACTAACCCTCTTCACTAGTAGTGCCAGATGATAAGGCGAATGGATTTGCGCGTTTTCGCGTTCCCCTTTTTTTAACTAAGTCAATTGGATTAATTATTTTATTTTAGTTATTTTAATTATTTATTTAGAACTTGTCCTAGAATAGAATGGCCTCAATGATTTCTTTTCTTTTCTGTTTATAATCTAGTCTAGCTGTCTTTTTCTTTCCTCTTCACTCTTTTTTTCTTTCTTTATTACTGGGAACTCTACCTTAACTTCTAAAATGATTTCGACTTTTTCAAGAAGAATTTCAAAGCTAAAATTCTCCATGAAGAGAAGCAAGATTATGTCTCAAGCATCCCGGTACCAAGATTTGTACTCAGATCCTAAGTTTTTATACTTTCTTGAAATTCTTCAAGTTTCAGGTAATTTCCCTTTAGAACTTCATTCCTTGATTATTGCCAATATTGTTCAGACTTTCTCCCTCAGACAGTTAATCGAACTAATAGGCATTGCCCCAGGGATAGACTATTTAATTGCCCAATGTATCTCCAACACAAAGTTATACACGTATGATGGTGATTCAATGGGAAATAGTGGTTTGCAACTAGAGTATACAGAAGCTTCATGTGGTCAAAAATTTGATGAACCTTTAACACGTAGCCAATTGGAGACTTTATCAGAATTTGTTAATGAAAAAGGGATTCATTTGAAATCAATTGAGATATTATCTTTCTTACTTGGTTCAACTTCCTATATAAAATATGGAGATTCAATTACAAGATCATGTCCTGCACCTGAATCATTTTTATCATTATTAGATAATACCATCTCTATTAAAACTTCTGGTGAACAATTGATTGCGGATGATGGTAAAGTATTACCTAGATTACACTCTTTAACTGAACTATCATTAACTATTGACACTTTGTTAGATTTTTCTCAACTACATCAAATTATTTCTTCACTTAAATATTTGAAAAACTTAACAGTTCTAAATTTTCATTTTAATAGAGTTGGATATTCAAGTGAATCTGCTAAGATAATTGCAAAATTTGCTAAATCTAACCCTAAATTAAAAATAAAATTTTATCATGTTAATAATGAGCAAGCTCAATCTCTGAATCCTTCAGATAAGATATTTAATGATCTTTCTCCAATTAAAGGCATGTTTAAAACTTTAAAATCTTCAATGAGATTAATGGATTTACAGTGGACTTCAATGTTTCAAAATTTAACTAATTTAGAATTGAATGGTCCGTGTGACAACGCACAAGCTTTACAAAGAATTAAAGCTTCAAAAATTCAAAAGTTAACAGTTAGATTAAATGATTTTTCAATTGATAGCCCTTTGAATTTTGATTTATCAACATTAACTCAGTTAAAAATTTTAAATTTTTCCAACTGTCAAATATATGAAGATACTTTTTCAGGATTACCTAAAAACGTTCATACTTTAGGTTTAGATTCATGTGAAGTTTCAGATCATCTAATGATTCCAAATGATGTTATTAATTTGACTGTTGGTCCATTGGTTCCAAATATAAAGTGTTATTCTGATAGGGTTAAACTTTTGAAAATTCGTTTGTCTTGTTTTGCAATTGAAAATGAATCATTAAACACTTTAAATCCAATTTTTGAATTTATCAGTGATATTGAATTCAATTTAGTTGGATTCGTAAAATGTGGACCAATTAAACTTACTAAAACAATACAATCTTCAAGTAATGAATTTCCATGCATTACAATCCAAAATTTCTTAGCTGAAAAATCCAATATACCATATGATAATGAAGTTTTATTCAAACCAAATTGTTCAATTGAGGTTCAAGGTAATTTTCAAGTTAATTATAGGGAATTATTTATTGCTGGATATTTAACTTGCTTAGAAGTTCTGCAATTAAAATCGGCAATTGAAACAGATTTTGCGTCATCTGTATGTATTAATTTATTTAAAGAGGCTTTTAAAAAATTTAAAAAATTTGGCAATGTTAATAAGATTACAATAGCTGAAATGGGAAATCAATCAAAACTTTTAGCCACTAACTCCCCTATTAATTAATATATATTAAAATCAAATTGCTTATCATTTATATTAGGCCGAACTTATCCCAAATCAAATATCTTTCTTCTTGTTTATATTTTTCATTTATTTCATTATACATTAATTTTTTTTCTTTTTTCTTTTTTCTTTTATCTTTTTTTTTTCAAAATTTTTCATACGTTGTTAAATATTTATTTTTATATTTTATTTTTAGTGTTGTGTATTTACTATTATTTATTTCTCCAGCGCTCTTTCTATCTCTTTTCCCTAAGATACTCCATCTGGCGAAGCGCATGCTGGGCGGCGTACACGGCACACGGAGAGGGTGTTCACTGTTCACTGTTCACTGTTCACTGTTCGCCACTCTGGCGCAACTGTGCCACTGCTTCTGCCCGATAGCGCGGATTAACTCTACCACGGAGCCAGAGACGCCCCATTACCGCTGAGTGTCGCATCCGCCGTATGTCACGTGACTATAGACACATTTTTCACCTCTTCAATCAACACTAATTTGAATTTGGTTAAACAAAGCACCGGTTAAGGCTACTTTAATCCTATTGAAGAAATGCAAATAGCTTAATTCTGATTAAAATGCACGATGACGAGGTGTTTAGCGCAATTAAGTAGTTTTGTTTTTTAAAAAGAACAATAGACATTTTTTAGCAATTAAATCGAATTTGCAAAGAAACAGATCATCAAAATAATTTGAGCCAAATTTGGGACGAACGCCAAAACAGACAGACAGAATTTTAATTTTAATTAGAACCTGATTTGCACTTCACTCTTACAGATCTATTTCTCCATCTTATCACAAATAAGTTTCCTTTGTAATATTTTTCACATTCCTTTATCATATATATATACCATAGGTTTAGAATACGAATAAAATGTCGAGATATCCACGTACACAGGATCTATCTCAACCAGATCTGAAAACTCTGCCTGAGTTTATGAAAAAACCAATTCCTGAAGTGAAATTTTTTTCTGCTTTTCCTCCTTTAAATACTGTTAGAGCTCCTAAAAGTGTCATGGAAAGAGCTGGATTCGAAATATATAAACCTCCTCGTCAGCGTCATCGTCGTACTGCTTCTGGTGCAACGATCCCTTCATCTGCTTCTTCTACTAATAACCAGTATCCATTTTCTCCATCTAATTCATCTGCTCCAAATTTGAAATCATCAAGAATTGCATCTGCTCCAGTTCCAACCAATGTGCTATCAAAAAACAATTCAGAACCTGCTTTTGGTGGAAAACAAAGAAGAAATTTTACTTCTGTTTCTCCTTCTCCTTTATCAGCAGGTTTCCCTGCTACTCCGATGTCAAATGGATTTCCTATGTCTCCTTCCGAATCAATAGACAACAAACTTAGAAATTTAAGAGTTGGATCTACAACAAGTCCTTTGAAAAATCCAAACCATAATACCACTTTTGAGCTCGGTAACGATTCTGATTATTCATTATCCAACAAGAGCTTACAGCCTATTGACTCAAACACAAACAAAAATCCAAATACAACTGCTTACAGTAATAACAGTAACAGCATTAATAATAATAATAATAACGATAACAATTATAATAATGAAAGAAATTTCTCTTCAAAGGATATTATAGAATTTAATAAACCTAAACCATCAGGTAATGGACCAATTCCTGGGCTGAAAGTCATTGATGATACTTATTCACAAAATTCACCTTCCTCTGCAACACAATCTATTGAAACTTCAGGAGTTGTTCCTTCCATTCAAATAATCTCACAGGATCATAAAAGGGTATCTGGGCCTAGACCAATGAAAACTGATATTGATCAAGATCAAAAAAGAGTTTCAGGTCCAAGACCAATGAGATATGATGATGATGATGAATATGTCCATTTGGGTAATGAGCATGAAAATAGCACCACTAGCAATAATTCAAGGATTTCTGGAACTTCATTAACTTTTCAACCTGTTACTGCTATATCCCATGAGCCTATTAAAAGTATCACTTTTTCAGCAAATGGTTCTCCAGAAATGATAGATGAGTCCACAAACAATAAAGGAATCCAAGACCAATATTATCAACCAAATCATGAGCAGTACCAAAATCAATACCAGTTGCCACATCAACAATTAATGCCCCAAACACAACAACAGTATCATCCACAACAACAGTATGAACATCAATACGATTTTCAACAAGGTCATAGACCGCAAGACTCTGTTCACTCAGTTAACAGCAATGCTCAGTCTCAAATCCCAAATACACCAGCTAGAAGTAAAGACAGAAAACATATGAGTTACATAACTACTCCAACATCTGCTAATTCTTCTCCTGAAAGATATGATAAATTTCATGATGCTCTTGATTCTCAAGAATATGAGCAACAACAATATAAAAGCGGTTATGTGGACACACCCAAATCCTTTGATGTTCAATTCAGTAGTAACAAACTTGACTCTTTTGATATCAAATATGGAATTGATAACTCCAAAACTGACTCATTTGATATGAAATATGGTGGTAACCATCAACAAGAATTATTTCAACAACATTTATCTCCACTTGGTGAATATAACCCACATAATAGTCTTAATATTAATGTTAATCCACATGATAGTTTTGATAATAAATTAAACTCATTCCAACCACAGCAACAACAAGATCATAATCTACAAACACACAGATATGAAAGTGAACATGATGAGTTTGATAATAAGTTTGATCATGAATCACATGAATCTCAAAGCAGTGATTTAATCCATGCTAAAGAACAAGAAGTTGAAGATTCGTTACAACAATTATTATCAATGAAAAGAGAACTTTCTCCCCCAACTGCCACTTCACAAACTTTCCCTAGCATAAACCTTCCTAGAGATTTAAATCGCTCAAGTTTAAATTCAAATCGTTTGGTTAGTGGAGAAAATTCTTCAAATCCAATATATTCTTCTCCAAACAATGTTAAAAGATTAAGTACCATGCATACTGATGATATGAAGATTTATAATATTAATAATGAAACTCCACAACAAGACATGTCAATTATTCACGAATCAAATGAAAATGAAGATCATAGTATTAATGATTTATCGAATAAATTTACTAAAGTTAAAGTTACTGCTTTGGCTACCCCAAGAAAAAGAGATGATCTTTCTCAACAACAATCTCCACTTTTATTTTCTACCACTAGTGCTGATGGTAATGAGCATAAGTTTCATAAACATACTTTATCCAATACCACAACCAATAATATAATGCATAGAGGAATGTCTCGTGGGTCTAGTCAAAATTCAACTCCTTTATTACCTTCAGAACAAAACATGAGCATGTCACCAGGAAATTTATCATCTGGCAATCCAGCATTATCACCACATGAAGGTTCACCAATCATGAATAATAATTCACCATATTTACCTCATTCCCCACCAAAACCAAAATCAGCTCCAGGTACAGGTCCTTGCCGTAAATGTGGTTTAGAAATCTCAACAAAAGAAAAATCAATTTGGTCAAAAGACAATCAATTATCTGGACAATGGCATCGTCGTTGCTTTTCATGTTATACTTGTGAATCAAAGTTTACTAGAGGTCAATCATGTTATGTTTTCTTAGATCAACCGTATTGTCAGATCCATTTCCATCATTTAAATGGATCTATCTGTAAAGTTTGCGGAGAAGGTGTTGAAGGAGAGTGTCTTGAAAATGAAATTCAAGAAGTTTTTCATTATGATTGTTTAATGTGTGCTTATTGTGGTAAGCTTATTACAAATGATTATTTCTTGTATCATGATATGGTTCTTTGTGAAGAGGACGCTGAAACTCAAAAGAAACTTCTGGAACAGGAAGGACTTGATGATACTGATAACGTTACTAAAAGAAGAACAAGAGTCATGTACATATAAAGATCATTTGATATTCTATTCATTTCATTTATGTTTGTTCTATTGTTTCTTTACTGATTACCAAGATTTGGTCTTGTCTCTTCAATTCTTATTCCATTTCAAAACTGATGAGATGCGGTGCGTGAATTCCTGATAAACTATAATCATATTAACACTCACTCACTCACTCATTTTACATTTTAACATTTTATTCATACTTCTATTTTATTTTTATATGTGGTTTTGCTGCCAATTTTGGACCGCTTTATCATCTCTCATTTATTTTATTCTCACTTTTGCATTTTACAATATGTGTAAATATAACAAATTGTAACATATTGCTTCTTTTTTATTTTATTTAATTCTTATTTAAGTATAATTTTATTATAGATTTGTTTTTTTAAGATTATTTCAATTATTCAAATATAAAATAAAACGTAGAAAAAATGTATAATTACTTTTAATTATTTTGATAAAGTTTTATACAATTTCAGATGAATGATTTATAGAGATAAATAACAAGAACAATCAAGGAATGTAAACTTTTCAATTACCTTAGTTCAGTGAAGAGGAATAAAAAATGCAAGGTGGTCAAGTGGGTATAATAAAAATAAAATTTTAAATAATTCAATAGCAAAAGAAATAAAGGAACAGAGAAAGATAAACATGCCACAGAAACCATACGGAAGTTTGGGCTAATGTGAGAGAGGCAAAGTAATATAAACATCAACACCCACCCCTTCATTATTGACCAATTTTAGATTTCCTCCATTAAATAGTGCAAACACTTTACACAAAGGTAAACCCATTCCAAAGCCATTAACTTCATCCTTATCTTTTTTAGGCGTGGTGGTGAAGTGAAAATGAAATATTTTTTCTTTTAATTGAACACCAGCATTATCAGAATGATCCTCAATCAAACCTCCACCTTGATCAGACAACTTGATTTCTACCAATTTCGGGTCATTTTCTGATATCTTATATGATATAGTGACTGGTTTCTCTGCTTTTAATGATGGAATGGTTGAGTTTTTTAATAGTTCAAATATAATATGTTGAATATGTGGTGCGATGCATGTGATTTTTAAGTTGCTGTTTTGATCAACATTGATGAACTTTGGAATAGGATAATTATTCAACGAAAGTATTTTTTCTGTATATTTTATTGATGTGTCAACTAATGTGGATACTTGTATTGGAGATCGTAGTGAATAATCATATAAATAATCTGAAATTTCAAAAGATGACTCAATTCTATTAAAATGATAACGAGTTAGAAATTCATTAATATTGTTATTATAATGATTATTTAGCCATGTCTGATTACCATTCAACAATCCTGTTGATAGTTCAACAGATTCACTTGTCCTTCTAGATACCCAGTTATTTAAAATTTCTTCAAATTTATCTGAGTTAATATCTTTCAATTTTGGCTTTATCTTTTTCATACTTCCTAATTCTGATATATAGTAACCTCTCACAGTATTATACTGATTGAAAATAAAATCATTCTTGTGAAAAAATGGTGATGATTCAGGAGCTAAATGATTTATTTGATTGTTGTAAACTTTGTTAATTTTTGATAGAAGACTTAATCTTTTTTCAATCAACTCCGGTGTTACCTTTGGAACACTCTTTAAAAACGAGAACCAGGACATGTTTAAGTAAGTTTGTATATAAACGAAAAATCCGAGCTGGATACGATTTCCATTTCCTTGTTAACCAAGCAGTAAAATTTACAAAAACAGTTCAATAAACACAGTACAATTCTTTGTAATCCTTGTTTTTGGTTCCACCAAAAAGAAGCGACCACGGAGCCGTCAAAGCGCACAAATCTCCGGGGAAGCATCGATCTCGGCTTATTACGTAATATTAACTAAACTACACATTAATTCAATTGAAATCAAAATAGTTATATAATTACTCTTCGGCATCGAACTTGCCATGCTTTAGTCTCAACTCTTTAATTAGCTCTTTCCATTGTATCTCTCCTTCTCTGTCCATTTTCATAGCACCCTTTTGAATCAGAACATCCATCTTTTTGCAACATCTTAGAACTGCACTATCGGTATCTTCACGTTTAGCAATTTCTTGTTTAGTTGGATCCTCTTTCATCTTTTTGTTTAGTAATTTAGTACAGGATTGAACAAATGTAGTTAAAACTTCGTTATCTTGGAAAATTGTAGGTTTTAGGTTAGCGATTTTTAACAATGTTAACAATGATGTGAAAATGATTGTTAAATCATCTTTTAATGATCGAACTGTAAATGCTTTGAAAACTTCATTCCAATCAATATGACCTAATGTTAATAAAGTTGGATTATTTTCCAACGATGTTATCAAAGTATAAACCAATTCATACAACGATCTACGGAAATTCAAGGCATCATCAATTTTATGTTTGAATGGTCCAATCTTTAAAACCTTAACATATTCTTTCTTTTGTGCTAACTCATCCGTTAAAATTTGTGGCAATGCTCTTGAAATTAATGGTAATGCAATTAATGGCTTTTTATGAGTAACAAATAATAAATTATTAACACCAACCTGTTTCATTGTTAAATCATGATCAAATAAGAATCCATCAATTGATGACAAATCTAATAATGTATTCAATTGTGAAGCATTATCAGTGACAAATTCTTCATATTCATAGAAATGTTTAACTGAAGCACCGATTGCAACTTTAACTGGAATTGATGAACCAGAATTTTTCAAAATCTTGATGTAGTCATTTAATAATGTTGAATTAGACAATGCTAGCTTGGTTAAAATTTCACCAGCAGCTGTGTATTCAGCTTCATGTAAAGCTGCAATATCAGAATTGACTTGCTCTAACTTGACAACTAATTCGAAAATTTGTCTTGAATACTCTGAATCAATTGCAACATGTTTTAAAACATTATTCAAACCTTGTAAACTTTGAACTCTGTTTGAAGCAGAATCTAAGTATTGTAAAAATGTTGACAAATATTTATTAACATTACTTGAAACTATAGTTGCAACAGCATTCACAGATGCACGCTTTATCTCATGATCTGGACTATCAAAATATTTGAAGAAAGGTTCTAAACCACAATCTAAATCCATAGACTTTGAAACTTGCTCTAAGAAAATTATAGAGAATAAAACTTGCTTTCCATTATTCAAGTCTTGTAATATTTCACTAATTGAATCAAATTTTTTGGAATAGACTGAAATAATAGCCAAAATTTTGGAAATGTTAGCATCTGACTGTTTACCATTCTTCAATAGAGTATCAATAAATATTTCGGATGGTGTATGAACCAAAATTGCTTGAGTTAATGCAACTAATGCATCTTGATCAAATTTTAAATCTGAAGAAAAATTAACTAATAGTTTAACAATATTTGATAATTCACCACTAACATCAATTGTTTGGACCAAACTAGCCAAAACCAAAGTATAATTGTTTTTATTTTCAACTGATAGCTTACTTGTTTCAACGTTATGCAACAAAGGAATGATCAATGATTCTTTATCCGACTGGTCCAACAATTCCGCGTGTAGCATAGCCAATAGTGTCGATAAGGCTTGAGATTGTTGATCCTTATCAATAGAATAGTCAGATATTGGTTTTATAATTGATTTAGTCCATTCACTCGTAATTGGGAATGAAATTTGAGACTTAACTAACTTTTCAATACAGAGCAAATCATTTTGAATTAAAAATTCAATTCTGATAACTTCTGCCAAAACTTGCAATAGTTCTGCTTGTTTAGATTTAGAAACTCTAACATTCAATAATAAACTTGATAAACATACTAGTGATCTTTGTCTTATTTCCAGTGAATAAGCTTTACCTGTAATTTTTTTAATTAATTCATCTCCGGCAGTCTCAGAAAATTGTAAAATCGATTGATCAGATGAGACCGCAGGTATATAAGTACTAAACAAAGAGTTTAGTAAAGCAATAGTTTCTAAAACTAATTCATGGTTTTTAGAACTATTAAAACATTTCAAGACATCTGCTAAAACAATCTGGGAGGAAGAACCCAAAGTTTCCAACGAATTTTTAGTTAATATTGAAGAATGGAATTTGATCTGATCGGAAGTGAAAGTCTCAGACTCTCTCAATCCAGCTAATTTGGCTGTATAAATTTCAATCCAATTGCCTTCAAAACCCTCCATTGCGTTTGATAATTCAACAACAAAATTACATAATAATGGCAATTCTGCGGAATATTTAGGAATTAATAATTTATTGATAGCTTGATTAACATTATCAGACTTACTCAGTAGTATTGTAAATGGATCATCTTCTGCAACCATGCTAATATCGGAGCCTCTTCTGCCTGTTGCGATCTCAGATAAAGACTTAAAAGACTTTAAACTATAATAGGGTCCCTCTTTGGTTGAATATTTAAAGATTTTTGTTAATGTTTTCAACAATTCACTTACAACATGACTGTTATTATCTTTCAATTGATTTATCAGTGAATCAAAAATCCCTTTATAAATGCTGATTAAAGATCGTGGATATTTTCCCAACACAGTTGAAATTAGTCTTGGGGCTTCTCTTCTTAATTTCCAGGATAAGCCTGATGAGTCCTCGTCTTCATCTTCATCCAAATAGTCAGACATATCATCTTCATCCTCATCCTCATCCATTTCAGTGTCTAGCTCATCGATTGAACCATCATCTTCATCGTCATTATAAGGATCATAAGAAATAAATTTGAAGGTGATCTCTAAAACATCATTGATATAGTTTTCCATAACATCACTAGGAAAATTCTCAATCATTGCGGTAATACATCCTAAGCCTTCTGCTCTAACTTCTTCAATTTCTTGTTGGACATCAAAATCTTCATCAGGGGATTGTAAAGCATCTAATTTCAAACCCTCAATAATTGTGCTCCATAAACTTTGGAGTAAAGTACTCATTAAATAAGGATTACCCTTTATTAAATTGGTGAGGATCCCAAAAGTAGTAATTTGAGTTTTTATTGAATTACTTGCCGAGCTGTTCGAACCAATTTTTACAACCAATTGATTAAGCTGATCTTGAGATGAAATTGAACGAGCCAAAACATTCAATGAAACAATCGATTTTTTGGAAATAACAGCATCAGCTTTATAGGAAGCATCAATCAATAATTCAGCGGTGTTAGACAATTGGGATACAGAAAAATCAGAGCCTAAAAATTCTAATAAATCCGATAAAACTTCAATGTAATCAATCGTTTTATAGAATTGATCTGCATTTGAAAATATTTGTTGTAATGAGATTTTTACAATATCTTTTCCGGTACTATCACCATGAGATAAATTTTTAATGATATTATGAATAGCCATTGTATATATTGAAGAAGTTATTGAGATTTTTTCAGGCTTCTTTTTCACTAAAGTTGAAATAACAGAAGTTGATAAAGACCCCATGATTGGAGCAAATGATTCATAATTTTTCAAAGCTTGAGTTCTTACAGCTGGAGTCTCATCGCTCAAGCAACGTAATAAGATATTAGATAAATCGTCTTTTTCAGATTGTTGGAAAGAATCAGGGGAATTGACAGTCTCTTTTTCAAGATCATTCAATGCCATGAATCTTAAATCAGGATCAGTATCCTTGGTCTGTGTAAACAAGTCTAAAATTTGATATCTCATTTAAGTGTAAAGATAAATGATAGCCTGGGAGTATCAATTGAGTTATTTAATATGTTATCTTGATGATTTGGTAGTTTCGAAGGTACTACAGTTTGCCTTCTCATTCTCATTATTAAACCCTCTTCTAACGTGGATAATTCTCGACGCAAATATTTTGTTCAAAAAATGGTCGATTGACTCAATCAATTTAACAAAACTTATCTGGTGCACTGAGGTCTGACAAACGCGGCAATAGTTTTCCGATTATCATAATAACCTCTTATCGGATTAACTTATCGGTGGACAGAATCAGAAATCCTCCGGGACTTGGGTGAATAAGGTTGGACGTTACCTTACTTAGTATTTTGCTTTACGGAAGAAACTTTTTTAAAACCTTAACTATGCTCATCGAGACGACCTACTCTACTTATACTTTATTTTTTCATAGTTATTATCACCATACACAGAAATGCCAAAGGCCATAAGGAAGAGAGCTTATGATCAGAGAAGCAGGACTGGATGTCAAACGTGCAAAAAAAGAAGAGTTAAATGTGATGGTATGTTATTTCATAGTGTTACTTAAACTTTACATATTATTATTTTACTAACTAGCTTTAATATATAGAAATACATCCTAAATGTACAAACTGTACAAGACTTAAGTTGGATTGTGTTTATGGTGTTAAAGTTACTTGGGAACAAGACGCCTTTGACAGAGGTATCACTTTTGGAAGATCAAAGCAATACAAAAAGATTAAACAGAAAAGTATAACTCACTTTACAGAAGAGACAGGAAATAAATCCGATATTCAAAATGCTTTGACGTTAAGTCAGCTTGTAGCAAGTCAGACCATTCCTTGGGTCAAAATTCAAAATGATCAGTGTCTTTTTATAAATGTTACTGATGAAGATTTTGTTAATGTATTCACTATCCAGGGAAGTCAAAACACAGTAGTCAAACCTCAAAATAGATTTCATAAGACTTTAGAGCAAGAACCAATCCCTGCAGCTGAAAACAATACAATAAAAGAACATCCACATTCTATAAAGATTTCTAACCAACACCAATTTCTACCATTTCCGTTACCATTCACCTTCCCTTTGGATACCCCAAAAGGCGTGATAGCTTTTAGTCCTGTAATAAGTCCTGCTGTCTCATACCAGAACTTTTCAGCTTTACCAGATTTTGCGGTTTCACATCTTGACTTACAAAGTCTCCCTCATTCAACTCAAACTGACGAGATTGATCAAATTTTCAAACATTCTTTTAGTTCATTTCCTTCGTTGCCTTCTTCTCCTTCACACATTTCATGGGAAGCTATCGATTCAACATTTGGCTATAACTCGAATACCCACTCATTGACTAGGCACAAAGGGATAATTTTCAAAGAAAGTGAAAAGGAATTACTTTCTTATTTTATCAATTCAATTTGTCCGGTTTGTGTTTGTTATTCAAACCAAAAAGGTTCTGGCTATGTTATCACACAAACTATTGACACAATTGATCATTTCAAATTTACACTAAACCCAGAAGCTAACCCATATCTCTATTTGATCGTTCCTTTAGCTAACAGTTCTTCCATTGTCTTAAATTCAATAATGGCTGCTTCGGCATATCAATTATTTTTGTTAGGTAAGAAAGAATATGAGAAAATATCAAATGATTACACTCAAGCTACTTTGGCTGAGCTACCCTCCATTATTAAAGACAAACAACTTTCAAATTCTAGTGAATGGGATGATGTTTTAGCCACGATTATTATGTTGTGTTTTAAAGAAATATCTTCAAATTGTGGTAATGGTTCCTCGTGGTTAGTTCATCTTGACCATGCCAAGCAGTTTTTAAAAGAAACTAATGTTAGAGATAGTGTTTCTCCTTTATGTAAATTCTTTACTAGATATTTCATATCTCACGAAGTTATGGGAGAAACTGCATGGGTTGATGAAGAATATGAGTCTGACTCTTCGTCATCTGGTTTTTCTCCAACTCCAAAGGCAAAGACCTATTCATCTAATATTTTTAAAAATACATCTCTTGCAAAGCCAATATTTGAAGATCCTCACTTAGAAAATCTGAAAAATGATGGTGATATCTATATTGACCTAGTATTAGGTTGTAGCCCTTATTTGATATCTGTTATTCACAGAATTTCAATTCTTGGAAAATGTTATGAAGATTTAGAACTAGAATCATTATCACTCAGGAGACAGGATATTGAGAAAGAAATTATGTCACAACGTGATACTTTAGAAAATGAGATCACCTCGTTAAAACAAGAGCTACAAATTACTGATGAGTCAAATCCTGAATCGGCTCATTTTATTAAGGCAATAGCAGAAATAAAAAGGTTAACTACATTGATTTATTTGTTTGCTAGAATTGATTTGGAGACCATTTACCAAAATGGTGGGAAACCAACAAGACCTCATAATAAGAAACTTTCTGAGATTAAACAAATAACAAGGCAAGTTATTGGTTTGCTGGGTTCATTACCTGAATTTTATATGTCGTTAATATGGCCTTTATTTGTAATTGGTATTGTCTCAGCACAAGAAGAGGAAGAGAGATGGTTTGTTTTGAATGCATTGACTAAAATGCAAAAGACGAGAGAGTTAGGTAGTGTTAAAGCAGCTAAATCAGTTGTCATGACAGTTTGGAAAGAAAAAGACCTTGGATGCATTTCTATTAGATGGAAGGATATGATCAAAGGTAAGAATAGCACATTGAGTTTAGCTTGAATGAAATTCATATAGTTTATGATTTTATATCTTTATCATTCTACTTGTGTTAGTTGTTTTCAAAAAATTTAGATTGGTTTGGGGGAAGGGGTAGTATATAATAATACCTTTTTACGGATTAATAAATAATAAAGTCAAAAGAAAAATGTAGTAGCTGTAGATATGTATAAGAAGTTAGTATCTACCAAAATAAGCTAGCTATTGGTTTTTGCTAATAGACTTACCATCAGTCCATTTCTTAACATTTTTCAAATCTTTAATAACGTTAGTGCCACCCATTCTACCTTGTAATTCGAAGAAGTTTCTTGATTTAGCAGTTTCGGGTCTCCATTTCCACGCATTTCTTTTTTCAGTATCCAAACCAAAGTCACCCTTGATTATAACTTCAGAGATATAATGACCTATAATTGGCATATACTTGAAACCTTGTCCTGAATCTCCGGTACCCAAAATCAAATTTTTATGATCGGGATGTTCTCCAATTAAAAAATGTCGATTTGGTGTATCAGTACACCAACATATTTTAGCAACCACAAATGGCCTATCTGAAATTTCTGGAAAGACTTGTTTCAAGAAGTTTCTCATTTGTACTTCTGCTTCTATTGGTATCTCATTTCTGTATAATGGGATTGAAATGTCTCTTTCGTCCTTGTTAATATAACCAGGGAACTCGTTGCAGAATTTCAAATGATTATCTGAATCTGGTTCAAAGAAGAAGCCTTCGTTTAGATTTAAAACAACTGGTGAATTTCTTAATGAATTGGCTTCTTCATCAGTTAGTTGGATATGACCAACTGTCCAGCACTTGGCCAATAGTTGTCCACCATAATCTAGTAATTTTACTGAATTTGCACCAGCGCATATAACACTAATATCAGCTTTCAGTAACTCTCCAGAAAAGGTCCTAACACCAATACATTCTTTATCATCATCAAATAATAGTTCTTCAGCTGATCCATTTATAAACTTAGCACCCAATCTCTCACATTCCTTGGCTGCCCTTTCTAAAGCTAAAGCAGCAAAGGTCCAACCACATTTAGATTTTTGGAAATAACCTTTCCAATCCTCAAATCTTGAAACTTCACTGAGTTGTAATGACTCCAATTGTGATGTGACATCACCACTTCTTTGAAATTTAACATATTTAGCAAATTCCGCAGGAGTATTCAATGGTTCAACATCTTCTTCAGCTTTAGTAAGTCTGTCCAATCTTTGTTTGATCTCTTTGTGGCCATCATCTCCTGTACCACCATAAACAATACCAACTTCGTGGAAAGCAGGTTTATAAATTGGATCGTCTCTCCATAATTTCAATGATTCTAAAGCCAAATCAGAATAAAATTTATCATTGACTGTAGATTGAAAAATTTTATTAACGTCATTGCCTGCTGATAAAGGTGATGGAACTTCATATGGGTCTAATAAAGTAACGTTTTTATGGCCTTTTCTTAGTAACTGTAAAGCGGTTGAAAGACCAAAGGTACCAGCACCAATTATTAAAACTGAATTTTTAGGATCAGTCATTATCAATGTTGATATGTAATTGTGAAATTTTATTAGGTTTGAATACTTATACTGTATGCTTCAACTCCTTTATATACCACAGTTCATTTGCACAAACTTTTTCTTGAACAAATGGCCTCATTTGAATAAATTGAAAGATACGTTAAATTGAACCAATATTTTCTCAAGTAACATGATTTAACTGAACTTCTCTATTTGTCGTTTAGAGCAGCCATATTAAGCCATTTGGTCTGTTAGTTGTGGAGAAACTCCGCTGCTTACTAAGAAGTTGGAGACGACTGTCGGAGATTTAACAGAGGCAGTTCGAAACGAGCATTTCTGTTTGTTTTTTTACATTGAAAGTCACTTCCAATGAACAGTATTGATAAGTTCAATAGATTAAACATTAGAATATCTGATGGGATCCGCTTTTGTTTCTTTTTAATATATGCAAAGGTTTTAACAACTCGTGCGTATAGAGGTGCAAAGACAGAAATTTGGATGAACGTAAACGAACGCCTTTCAGAGACATTGAGACATAGCAGCTAGAAGTATTTAACTAGAGTTAGAATTATAGAGCTTATATTTGACATCGATAGTCGAAACAAAAAGAGTTAAAAAAATGAAGTGAAAAACTAAGTACATAATATAAGACTATGTAAATAAATTTATTGACTAAACTAGTTCTGCAATGCTAAGTAACATAAATGAAATGAATTTGTTGTTTATCGGTCAGATCCATTATCTTTTCATCATCAATACCAATTATGGCACCTTGTGCTGATATTTCAATTGGAGTAATATCACCAGATTTTTCAAACTTTTCCAAGTGATTCTTTTTTTGTTTATTCATACCGATACAGATGAACCAATAGACAAAGGCGAAAAGAATACAACAACAATAAGCAACGATCATAGATGTGAAACCACCAGTATACTTCGGTGCTTGGTTACTTCTGAAAGTTTGTGTTCCTGTAATAGCACCTCCACAGTAACCTAAATAGTTGAAGCCATAAGTAACTGCCTTTTTTGTGCTTCCAGAAGTGTTAGCTTGTACACAAGACATCATGACAATATAAGAAGCAAAATAGAAATACATCATGTAAAGACCAACTAGTTGAGGGGCAACACTTTTTTGATCAACACAATATAAAATAATTGATCCAGCTAGTGGAATTATTAAAGATAAAACTGCAACCAAGCAACGTCTATTGGTCCAACGAGAGCCAAGCCAAGTAAAGAATATTGTTGAAATAGAGGCAATAATACCTGTTGGAATACCCATTAAAGAAGACTTCACTGAGCTGAAACCTAGATTTTTAATAATAATACTAGAATAAGTAGATAAACCACCATTTGGAATTTGAATACCAAAATTAAATAGCATGATCAAGTAAACACGAGGATCGGCAAAAGCTTCGGTAACTTGGGTCCATTTCCAAGAGTGATTTTCCACCCCAGTTGCATTTTCAGCAACTCTTTTAACCATATGATACCTTTCTTTATCTGATAACCATTTAGCTTCCATTGGAGAATCAGGTAAGTAAAAAACAAGAAATATAGACCAAACGAAAGAAACTGATCCAACTAAAAGAAAAATATACTTCCATGTTGGAATTTTATCACCAAAAGTAGTTGCTAGTGAAGCTAAAGCACCAGTAAAAACTGAAGATAAAAACAAAAAAATAATAGCAGTACGATGAGGAGATTCTCTTTTCAAATAAAATTTAGTCATCATTAGGGAAGCACCTGGAACAATACAGCATTCAGCTAAACCCATTAAGAAACGCAACACAGCTAAACCAGCAAATGAAGAACAAGCAGCATGCAACAAAGCTAATGCTGACCAAAATAAAGAGCAACATGACATCACTTTACCAATTCTGAAACGTTGGACAAGGTAGGACATTGGCCACATACCAACTAAGGAACCAATAAAAAGAATTGAACTCAACCAAGAATACTGTTGACCATGTAAATGGGTGTCAGTTCTAAGATTGAAAATAGCAGTAACACCAAGAATAGTCTTATCAGTAGCACCCATAGTACAAGTAAATAAAAGCATAGGCAATAAAATCCAATCATTTTTTCTCATGACGTGGTTGTGTTCCTTTTGAGTTAACTCTTCAAATTTACCTGCATTTTCAGCTAGATAGTTCAGAGCTAGATCAGCACCTGCCTCCAGTTTTTTCACACTCATCTCATCATCAAAGTCTTGGTTTGAATTTTGAACAGCAGTTTGAACAATAAACTGTGACTTAGAGTCTGTTTTAATTTCAGTACTTGAGTTGGTAGTAGTTGGCATATGTATGTAGATGTCAATATCCAAGTAGGTTTATTGTTTAAGTAGAAAAGCCAAGAGACACAAGAGGAAACATCGACGTATAAATAAGAAGCTTGAATCTTTTCCCCGGCTTTCAAAGATAAGCAGATCTTCTATCTGATTGACAAAAAACGAGAATTATTTAGGTAAAGAAGAGAGATGACAATACGCGTGAGACAGAATAGACTTCATTTAGCAAGCTAACCAACCAGGGAACGGGTTCAATCGGATAAAATAAAATAAAGGCTATCGAAATATACGATAGGGGCTATCTATCAATCAGTGAAGCCCCGACGTAAGGTCATTTTTAAGAATTATCTCTGTTAGTAGAATCTGTTGACACTGAAATGGGAAGAGCCCAATCTGCGCGAGTTGAACGCAAATCTGGAGGTTCAGTGCCAACGGGGCAGCTGGAGACGAGCAGATTCTGAGATTTGGCGATTTGATAAGAAGTCCGCATCTGTGCCGTTTGGAGGCAGTTCTAGACGAGCTTCTATTTCTTAATATATGGCTATTCATGATGGTAATGAAACCCTAAGACCCCACAACTTGAGAGGGCAAGGTTCTTTTATTGGCCACTTTCAGAATCAGTATTGATCAAGTCCAACTTGGAAACAGGAATAAAATCCAACAGATCTCCACTTCAAACTAGAAACTCCGTCATCCAATTGCCTATATATCTTTTGAATTAATAATAAATCATATAAAAACAAAATATGGTCGTTCCAGAATCAACTATAACAATTGCTATCGATCGTGGTGGAACTTTCACTGATGTTATTTATAGATATGGAAACACAGAAGGAACTTTCAAGTTATTATCAGTTGACCCTTCAAATTATAAAGATGCAAATATTGAAAGTATTAGAAGAGTTTTAGAAAGAGTTAATGGAAAGCCTATTCCAAGAGGTGAGCTATTAGACACTTCAAATATTTCATCCATTAGATTGGGTACCACTGTTGCAACCAATGCCTTGTTAGAAAGAAAAGGTTCTCGTTGCGCTTTAATTACAACCAAGGGATTCAAAGATTTACTTCATATTGGAGATCAATCTCGTCCGGATTTATTTGCTTTGAACATTGTGAAACCTGGTGTTTTGTTTGAAAAAGTTGTTGAAGCCGATGAAAGGGTGACCATGCCTGCATTTTTGGTTGATCCACAAGGTTACACTGCTCAAGACTTAGTTGATGGCAAGAAATATGTTCGTGGTGAAACCAAAGAAGTCTTTGATATCATAAAGCCTTTAGATGTTGAAAAATTGACTACAGACTTGAAAAACTTGAGAGAAGAAGGTATCGATTCAATTGCTATTGTTTTCATCCATGGTTACAATTATCAAGTTCATGAAAAGCAAGCTGGAGAAGTTGCTAAAAAATTAGGATTCAAAAATATTTCTTTATCGCATGAAATTCATCCTGTTATCAAAACCGTTCCTAGAGGTCAATCCACAGTGGTCGATGCTTACTTGACTCCAATTGTGAAAGTGTATATTGAAAGTTTTTTGAGTGGATTCAAGCCAGGATTTGAAAAGCATACTAGGGTTGAATTTATGCAATCTGATGGTGGTTTATCTTCATGGAAAAATTTTGGTGGTTTGAGATCTTTGCTTTCAGGTCCAGCTGGTGGTGTTGTTGGTGAAGCTAAAACATGTTATGATCCAGAAGACAAAACTCCAGTTATTGGTTTTGATATGGGCGGTACATCTACTGATGTCTCAAGATATGATGGTCAATTTGAATTCTCTTTTGAATCAATAACTGCTGGTATTAAAATTGCTGCTCCTCAGTTAGATATCAATACCGTTGCAGCTGGTGGTGGATCCATCTTATTTTATAGAAATGGTGTTTTTGCTGTTGGTCCAGAATCTGCTTCAGCTCATCCTGGTCCTGCTTGTTATAGAAAAGGTGGTCCATTGACTGTCACAGATGCTAATTTATTTACTGGTAGAATTTTACCTGAATACTTTCCAAAAATATTTGGTCCAAATGAAAATCAACCATTAGATTATGAAATCACCAAAAAGAAATTTGAAGAATTAGCTGATATTATCAACAAAGACAATCCTGGTTTCCCAAAGACTCCAAAGGAAATTGCTTTAGGTTTTTTGAAAGTTGCTAATTTCCAAATGGCTAAACCAATTAGAGAATTGACAGATGCTAAAGGTCATGATGCTACTGTTCATTCATTGGCGTCATTTGGAGGTGCTGGTGGTCAACATGCTGCTTCGATTGCTAAGATTTTAAAGATTACAAAAGTTTTAATTCATAAACATTCATCTATTTTATCTGCCTATGGTATTGCTTTAGCCGATATTGTTAATGAACAACAAGAGCCATGCGCTGAAGTTTACAATGAGATATCTAGAACTAGTTTATTAAAAGAGTGTGAGAAATTGAAGGCTAAGGCTGTTTCTGAATTAGTTAATCAAGGTATTGATGAATCTACTATTGCTTGTACAGTTTATTTAAATATGGGTTACAAAGGTTCTGATACTAAAATTATGATTTCTCAACCTGAAGATGATGATTTCTTGGAATGTTTCTATAAAATTCATGAACGTGAATTTGCTTTCAATGACTTAGAAAAGAATGTTTTAGTTAGTGATATTAGAGTTAGATGTACTGGTAATACTTCAAAAGACATTACTGAAAGATCACCATATAAAGATTATGCTTCAATCACAAGGATTCCAGTTGCTACTAAATCTGAAGAAAAAGTTACTCCAATTTGTTTTGATGAAGGTGTTTTAGATTCCAAGGTTTACTTTTTAAATAAGTTGGCTCCTGGAACAGTTATCCAAGGTCCAGCGTTGGTGTTAGATGAAACTCAAACTTTATTAGTTACTCCTGATGCTCAAGCAACTATCTTACCAAGACATGTTATTATGGATTTGAATGTTGAAGCTAAGAGTGACGTTAGTACTGATTTTGTTGACCCAATTCAATCGGCCATTTTTGCTAATAGATTTATGTCTATTGCTGATGAAATGGCTAGAACTTTACAAAAGATTTCAGTTAGTGCTAATATTAAAGAAAGATTAGACTTTTCATGTGCCTTGTTTGATAATGAAGGTAATTTATGTGCTAACGCCCCAAATGTTCCTGTTCATTTAGGTAGTATGTCAAGTGCTATTAGATATCAATTAGAATATTGGAAAGATGATCTTCATGATGGTGATATTTTATGTAGTAATAGTCCCTCTGTTGGTGGTACTCACTTACCTGATATTACTGTTATTTCTCCTGTTTTCTTTGAAGGTAAGATTCAATTTGTTGTTGCTGCTCGTGCTCATCATTCTGAAATTGGTGGTTCTGCTCCTGGTTCTTCATCATCTTATGCTAGAGAAATTTTTGAGGAAGGTGTTAACATTGAAACTTGGAAGATTGTTCAAAATGGTAAATTTGATTATGATGGCTTACATTATCATTTTGAAGTTGCTCCTAAGACCCATGGTGTTTCTGGTACTAGAAATATTGATGATAATATATCCGATTTGAAAGCTCAAATAGCATCTAATCAAAGAGGTATTAACTTATTAAAAGAATTATTCAATGAATATGGTAGTAAGACTGTTTTATTTTATATGAAAAATATTAAGAAATCTGCTGAATTGGCTGTTAGAAATTTCCTCAAAGATTATGCTAGTAAAAACAAACATAAATTACCTTTACGTGCTGTCGATCATTTAGATGATGGTACCAAAGTGGTTGTTAAAGTTGATATTAATGGAAAGGATGGTTCTGCAGTTGTTGATTTTACTGGTACTTCACTTGAGTCTTATAGTAATTTAAATGCTCCAAAATCTGTCACTTCTTCTGCCGTAATGTATGTTTTGAGATGTTTAGTTAACTTAGATATTCCGTTGAATCAAGGTTGTTTAGATCCATGTGAATTGATTATTCCTAAAAATAGTTTGATAAACCCTAGTCCATATGCTGCTGTTTGTGCCGGTAATGGTATGACTTCTCAAAGAGTTACAGATTGTTTATTCAAAGCATTTGGTGTTACTTCAGCTACTGGTGGCTGTATGAATGGTTTGAATTTTGGTTCAGGTGGTGAAAATGAAAAAGGTGAATTAATCAAAGGTTTTGGTTATACTGAAACTATTGGTCAAGGTAACTGTGCTGGTGTTATTGAAAAAGATGGTGTCAGATATGGTTTTAATGGATTCTCGGGTACACAGACCAACATGACAAATACAAGAATTACTGATCCTGAAATTTTGGAACAAAGATACCCATGTTTATTAATTCAATATTGTATCAGAGAAAATAGTGGTGGTCAAGGTAAGTGGAATGGTGGTAATGGTTTAATTAGAGAAATTCAATTCAATTCGCCTGTTCATGTTTCCTTGGTTACCCAAAGACGTGTTTTTGCACCTTGGGGTATCTATGGTGGTGGAGATGGTAAGAAAGGTGAAAACTATTTAGGTAGAAATAGAGGTAATAATTTAATTCAATGGATTCAATTGCCATCTTTAGCCGAAATTGAGATGAGAAAAGGTGATATCTTAAAAGTTTTAACTCCTGGTGGTGGTGGATTCGGTAAACCTACCGATACCGATGAATACTGGGGTATTACACCAACTGGTAAAAAGTTGGAGTTTAAATATACACCTACTTCTGGTGGATCAGTTGGTGCATCTCATGAAGCATTAAATTCCTCTCAATAGTTTATTCTCTTTAAAACACCCTTTTATTCTTTCTTTTCTCTCACTCTTGTTTATATAACTTATGTTTTAATTTCTTAATTCCATAATTCAAGAACTTCAAAAATTCTCAGGCTCTTTAATATATATCCATAAATATTATTTTTTACACTTTTGTTTTTGTTAAAGTATCATAAATTATATAAAAGATTATAGTCTATTAACAGAAATAAAATTAAAAAAACAGTAATCATAGAAACTCTTTCCTTTACCAACTGGATTTGAACAAGCCAAAATTCGAGGCATTAGAATCACAATTAGCATGGCTAGTTAATATATCAGCTCTAGGTAGCCATTCAACTAAATGCTGGTTTCTTCTTTCAGAAGAAGGATGTGTACTCAAAATTTCTGGAACAGTTCCATGAGATTTTTCATAATCAATCATAGTCTTCCAAAATCCAGGAGCTTTATGTGGGTCGAAACAAGCATTAGCCATGACCATTAGACCAATATAATCGGCTTCTGTTTCCATTTCCCTTGAACTTGGCATATCCAATAATAAAGAGGTAGAAACTTGAGACAGGTTATTGAGACCAGTTAACATACTAATAAAAAGAGAAACTGAAAAGAAGAATGGAGACTTGGTTAACTTTTCACCAATATGATGAGCCAACTGGTGACCTAATTCATGAGATAATACTGTTGCTAAACGATCATCATCTCCACACATCTTCATTATTGAAAGAAAAACAAAAACTTTACCATTACCTATCACAAAAGCATTTGGTGATGGACGACTTGAATCATCAATGACTTTGATCTCCCAATCCAATGCAGGGACAGTGTGTGTATTTAGATCTTCAAATAAATTAATTATTTTCCCAGTATCTGGATCATAGTAATTTGAAGCAGATTTGATCAAACGCATCATTATTCTTCTAACTTTAACAGTAGCTGGATGGTTATCAGGCAACATTTGACGGCCGAATTGGGCCATGGATGCTTCATAACTCATTTTAGCAGATCTATTCTCAATCCAGGTTGGGGTTAACATCACTCTATACC
Source organism: Ambrosiozyma oregonensis (nom. inval.) (assembly GCA_003706315.3). Classification (NCBI taxonomy): domain Eukaryota; kingdom Fungi; phylum Ascomycota; class Pichiomycetes; order Pichiales; family Pichiaceae; genus Ambrosiozyma; species Ambrosiozyma oregonensis (nom. inval.). The sequence continues at coordinate 142,392 of PPKY03000034.1, forward strand.
GATGAGTAACAGGAGCCTGTTCAATATGAGTAACTACAAGAATACCTAAAGCAGCAGCAGCTATTTTAAAATTTCTAATTGCTTGAGGTGTGAAGTTAGATAACTGAAAGCCATTGTTTGTTGATTGGCCACCGAAGTAATGGTAAGTGGCATAAGATTTTGAAGTATTGGAGCCAGATTTTCTGAACTGAGAGAGAAACTGTTTGTTGAATCTTGAACTGAATCGTCTAAACATTTTCCAGACATTAAACAGAAACTTTGTAAAAAGCTATTCTTGAAAGAGTCGGTAAATCAGTTGTTAAAAATATGATGAAATGATTGCATCCAATTAATCAAACTGAAATCTCAATCAATAAAAATGAAAAGCAGTGAGCCGTTGCGGAACTTGAGGCACGGCGGCACAACTGCTGTTTATGTTTACTTTTAGTTTTAGTTTTGTCTGATTCAATATTTCGTTTGAATGATTGGCTAGTTAAAGATACAACCATATACTTTGTATACAATTCTTCCCATTTCAAGGTTTGGTTACAATATTGGTGGTGATAAATAAACAAAATACAGACAGTCTATTTTTTTTCATTGTTATTGGAGATCATATAAAAGTTCTACTCAACATTATAAATTTCATCTACCATGGCCAAAGAAGAAGTTATCTCGATATTTGATCCAACGATACTACTATATAGTGGTGGAATGACAGCAGTCTCTCTGTTAGGTTATAAATTTTACCATAATAGAATCAGAAGAATACCCAGTGCTACAGATATTCCAACGTCATTTTTTCGCAGAAGATATTTATATGGTAAAGTCACATCAGTTGGAGATGGTGACAATTTCCACATGTATCATCTTCCAGGAGGGCCACTAGCTGGATGGGGATGGTTAAGAAAAGAGCCGGAAATAAATAAGTTCAGGCTGTTAAAAAATAAAACTATCCATGTTAGATTATGTGGTGTTGATGCTCCAGAAAGATCACATTTTGGTAAGCCATCCCAACCCTACAGTGATGAAGCTTTAGCTTGGTTAAGAGAATACATGTTAGGTAAAAAAGTCTACGTTAAACCATTACGTGTGGATCAATACAACAGGGTTGTTAGTAAAGCTGTGATAATCAAACCTTTTGGATTTAAAGATATCAGTGAAGAAATGATTAGGAATGGTATAGGTACCGTTTACGAGGCCAAAGGTGGAAGTGAATTCGACGGTAAAGAGACAAAATATAGGAAATTGGAGGCTAATGCCCAACGTAAAAAACTTGGATTATGGAGCACTACTAAGAATTCTAAATTCATGACTCCAAGAGAGTACAAGAATACTTATAAATAGAGGTTTCTGTTGGGTATTTCGATTGTCTATTAAATCTTTACTTAATAAAAGTTAGCATTAGTTTCATTTGTATGTAATACTGCTGCTTGCAGACAAATAAATAACAATAATAAACTATTAAAGAAGTTCAAATTGTATAGATCATTTCAAATTGATATAATTTAAAATAAAACATTCCTCAAGGGCTAACATTTAACGTAAACCCCTCTTCTCATTTCAGACTCTCTTAATTCAAACATTATTTGACAACCAATCCATAAACTTCCTGATGCACCAAGAAAGAAGCCAAAGCCACTGGCAGTGTAAAACATATCATGCAATAATTGCATAATTCCATCTTTATTTAAACAGAATCCAAATAAATTTGCCAACATCATCAACCAAATATTTACAACACCACCAAGAGCACAAGCATGTCTGTACCATGAGGCATCTTTATACTTTTTACCAACTTGGGTTATCAAAATTTCTGGAAGTAGGAAAAACACAATTAACCAACCCCAGATCAATAATCTTAACTCAATATCGTGCCAAATAGCAACAAACGAAAACACCGCCAATGATGCTAAAATTCTGTTAGTCCCTCCACCTAATGGAACATATATATATCTAATAACCCATTTATTGAAGGATCTATGCCATGCTCTCCAAAATTGCATAGCTGAAAAATTGTTATCCATACATCTAATCATATTTTCAGGTGGATCAATACCATCACATAAAGCCCAGAATCTGAAAAGCCTCCATGGAATTAATAATTTAAGCCAGATGATATTCAAGTTGAAAAAACCTATCATTGAAATCTGGAATGGTGTATCACCATACCATGCTTTGGCTTTTGAAACTGCAACGACGTATATATAGTGTAGCATAATTTCCATAATTAAGATACAAAAAAGAAGTCTAGCACCATAAATTAATGTTCTCTTTTTATTGATTGAAGGTAATGTATTGGTTGATTGATACATGTAATCATTAAACGTAACAATTGGCCCAGCAATGAATAACGGGGTATATAAAACAAATGATAAGTAATTAGCAAAATTGTACTCAGATAAATCTAATGGATAATATAATCTTTGACGTTCGTTCAAAAATGTTGTATTTTCTATTTGCTCAACAGGTGTGACTGGTTGGGATTCTGACACTTCCTTCAATGGAATACTTTCTGGGTTTTCTTCTCCACTTGTCTTTGCTTTACCGGAGGAATTGCTTTTAATATTATCCAATAATTCATCTTTTCTGTGTAAATAATCTAAGTTGAAACTCAGCATTCTCAACACCGTGAAATTAAAAAACACATCCCATCTTTGAATTATACCATGAAAAGAATCCATAAAGTATAACCCTTCCCATAATTGCCTAAATTTTATAGCTCTATATTTATCATTAATGAAAAGAGTTCCAATACCATAAACCCATAGCAAAGCTATTGATAGTCTTCTACTTTTTTTGGAAACAACTTTCCCTAAGAAATATTCAACACTCAAATGAATCAATATTCTAAGGCAGTTGAAACCATGGGCCCCGAACAAGAACACTAAGCCAAAAATCAGATCAAACAAAGTACGACGAACTTTGAACTGTAAAGATATTTGCCTTATGCTCCAATGAAGCCCAATTAAAGCAACTAACATAGGAAAATTATCACGGAAGAATCTATATTGGCTGTCTGAATTGTCAACTTTTCTTCCAAAAATCCAACCTTTACTCAAAATACCTTGATAAATGTAATAGTTTGGATTTGTTTCATTTGAAGCATCCATTGCAGTTTTAAACATCCATGGAACAACAATACAAAATAATATCATGTAAATTCTGAATTCTAATGTGTGCCATCTTGATGGATGGGCTTGTGATTGAATTTTTTGTTTCTTATCCGGATCTCCAGAGTTATCCAAACGGGCATCCAACGTCTCAAGTGAGAAAAACTTCAGAGGATTGAAAGCCATTATTAGACGTGTTTATATAAAGAAGGTAAGATGAGAAATCAGATGGTGTTTATAAAAACCTGTAATAGTGGAGTTTGTACTGATAAACACGTATAATTTTGTTGATTTTTGATTTTCTAAAAAGGCTGAGAGCGTGTTTTTCGTCTGAGATTGAGTAAGCCTGAATAAAAAAAGCGGGGAGATTATTACAACAAGATAAAAGATAAAACTAACTCATTAAGACAGGACCAGACACTGCAATAAATATAGTTTGGGGAAAAGGAAAAGAAACAATAAATAACCGTTTTGATTAGAAGCAAACTAAGATGTCCAAATCATTTGATGAGTACGAGAGAAGACCCAATCCAAAAGGATGGGTCCAGCCAAAAGGGCCATATAATCCATACGATCCAACAGATCAAAGGCCTGCTCAAGGGTATCCTAGTGAGTTTGATCCTCCTTCTAAATTAAAACATAATACAGGCTATGTTGCTCAAGATCTTAATGATTTTGAAAAAATTAGAATAGATATGAAAAAATTAATGTATCACCCAAGACCCCCCAGTGAACTATATCCAGGAAGATATAAAGTTTTAAGACGTATTGATGTTAATAGTAGCTTTAAAAGAGGTGCAAATTTTACAGCAAGGTTCACAATATGGGGAATCACTATATTTGGAGTGTTTTTTTATAAATGGAATGATCATCAAAACATATTTGCTCCTTTCAGAAGAACTCAACTAAAAGTTAAGGAATTGATCCTAGGTGAATTGAATGTCGAAGATTATAATGATTTATATAATTACAGAACAGATCTTCCAATTCCTCAAAAGCCCTTGCCGTCATTTATGTATGATAAAAATTTAGAAGAACACCTAGTAGGGGAGGATACTAAAAATAATGAATTTATCAAAGATAGATTTGGGAACAAGCATGTTGTGTTTGCTGAACATATTCAACAAAAGGAGGAAGAGGCTAAGATGAAGGCAATGGATTTATTAAGCAGAGAAATAGAGTTGAAAAAACTAAAAGAACATTTATCCCAAACTATTGAAACTCATGATTCTGATAAATCCAAACCATTCTGGAAATTTTGGTAAAATTTACTTTATATAATTTCGTCATAGTTTAATTTATTTTAATTTATTTATATATACAAGAGAATTAACAAAAAATCAACATAAACTTCGAAATTAGTCAAGATAGCAATAAATCAAAACCACCCTATTTCTTAACAAGTCTATTCTTTTCCAAAAAGTCCTTTGCTTCATTGATTTTAGTAGCTAGATATGGGGATCCACCTTTATCAGGATGGTTTAAAAGCATAATTCTTCTATGATTTTCTTTTAACTTGGTCTTATTCAAGGAACTCTCTTTCAATTCTAAGATTTTTAAAGCTTCTTTAGCGTTCATTTTTGGATCAAATCCACCTTTGAAATATTTCAATCCACCTGATTTAGTATATTTTCCGTAAATACCAGCGACAACATATAAAGCACCAAAAGCACCAATACTTGTTATCACAGGATGGTTAGACATATATTCAGAAGCTTGATCAAATAATTGTTCAGTCTGGGATGGTGGAGCTTTAAACTGTTGTTGTGGAGCATTAAGGTAAACAGTTTGGTTACCTTGGGTATTAGATTCACCTGGAATAGGCAGCGATGGTATATCAATAGATTGTAAATTAGATGACATGGTTTTTGGAATTCTTTAGATTATTTATCAGAAATAAACCAGTTATATCTGTTTAAAATACTCGAAGTTCGATAACTAGTTTTCAGACAAGTTGATCAGAAGCGCTTTTTTTTCTCGAAAAGACGCAAATTCCTTAGTGTACGGGTGTTGGTGCGTCGATCGACGTTTGTGGGTGAAGATGACTCCCAAACAAAGCTGGAGTTCTCTTCCACCACAACTTTAATGTACATAGTCGCCTTCTGACCACACGGACTAATCATATACATGATCGATAACCAGTAATTTCTCATAGATATTGTATGGCCTCTTTGATAAGATATAAAAAGGGTGCTTTCTTCCTATCTTCTGGTTTATTCACACTTGTAGCTTCTGTCTCGATTCAAAGATATCTCCACACATCGTCAAATACAATTATGTCTTTTTCAACTCCCCCACAAGCTCCATTGACTTGGACACATACAGCTGAACAATTGAACTCTTTAAATAATGAGATTATTGCTGAAAGTAAGGCTCTTGATGATAAAGTTGCTTCTTTATACGAAACTGCCTCATTTGAAAATGTCATTAAACCAATTGCTGAACTGGAAGCTAAACAAACTGCAATTATTTCCCAGATATATTTTTATTCTTCCACTTCTCCAGAAAAAGTTATAAGAGATGCATCAAGTGAAGCTGTTGCTAAGTTTGAAAAGTATTCAATTGATGCTGGTCTAAGAGAAGATGTCTTTAAAACAATTCATAAAGTCTATTTAGATACTAAAGATTCAAAAGATTTAAATCCAGAATCCAAACGTTTCATCACAAAACTTAATAAACAATATGAAAATAATGGTTTAGGTAAACCTAAAGAAATTAGAGATCAAATTAAAGCTATACAAGAAGAACTATCCACTAAGTCAATTGAATTTTCTAAGAATTTGGGTGAAGAAGAAGAATTTGTCTTGTTTACCAAGGAGCAATTAGATGGTGTTCCGGAAGATGTGATATCTCAATTTAAAGAAGTTAAAGATGATAATGGTGAAACAAAGTTAAAGATGACTTTCAAGTATCCAGATGTCTTGCCTACTCTAAAATATGCTTCCAATTCGGAAACTAGAAAGGCAGCTTACGTTGGTAATCAAAATAAAGTTCCTCAAAATGCTGATATTTTAATTGATACTCTTAAATTAAGAGCCAAATTAGCCAAATTATTAGGTTATAAGAATATTGCGGAGTACATTTTAGAAGATAAAATGGCTGAAACCCCTGCAAATGTCGATAAGTTTTTATCTGACTTGAGGGTTAAATTAAAGCCCTTAGGTGAGCAAGAGCTTATCAAATTAAAGGATTTGAAGACTAGTGATTTAAAAAAAAGAGGGATCCCTACTAATGATGTTGGGTATAATATTTGGGACCATAGTTACTATGACAATAAAATGTTAGAAGATGAATATAAAGTTGATGAAACTAAGATCGCTGAATATTTTCCAATGTCTAGCACAATTGAGAAAATGTTGAAAATTTATGAAACCATTTTCAATTTAAAATTTGTTGATATTGCCAAGGATGATAAATTATATGATACCTGGCATGAAGAAGTCAAGCAGTTTGCTGTCTGGAAATTAGATAACAAGGATAAACCAGATTTTATTGGTTACTTGTATTTCGATTTACATCCAAGAACAGGCAAATTCGGTCATGCTGCAAATTTCAGTTTATCTCCAGGTATATATGATCCTAATACAGGTGAAAGATCTTATACTTCAACTGCATTGGTTTGTAACTTTACCAAAGACACAAAGGATAAACCATCTTTATTGAAGCATAGTGAAGTTACTACTTTTTTCCACGAGCTAGGTCATGGTATTCATGATTTGTTAGGAGTTACCCAGTATTCAAGATTTCACGGTACATCTGTTGCTCGTGATTTTGTCGAGATGCCTTCTCAGCTATTGGAATATTTCTGCTGGTCAGAGGAACAGTTGGAATCTCTATCATCTCATTATTTAACTAAAGAGAAATTGCCCAAAGAATTCACCAAATCAATAATTGCTTCAAAGCATGTTAATGGTGCCTTGGCTAATTTAAGACAATTGTTCTTCAGTTTATTTGATATGAAATTACATGAATCTGAAACTGGTGACGTTGATGTGAATGCATTGTGGAATGACTTGAGAGAAGAAGTTTCATTAACCAGCAATAGTGGTGTTAAAACAAAGGGGTATGGATCTTTTGGTCATATAATGGGTGGTTACCAAGCTGGTTATTACGGATATTTATGGTCAAGAGTTTATGCTGCTGATGTTTTCTACACTAAATTTAAAGACGATCCACTAAATGTTAAAAATGGATTAGAGTACAGAGATAAGATTTTGAGTAGAGGTGGTTCAAGAGAAGAAATGGATAATTTGATTGACTTATTAGGTAGAAAACCTAATTCAGATGCTTTCTTGAAAGAATTAGGAATTTCTGATTAAGAATATCACTCTATAAATATAGAATCGTATAATATACGGTTATATTAAGTGTTTAAAAAAATATAAGTATAGTAAAGAATTTAAGGAAAGAGTAAAGTAAAGATGTAAAATAATATTCAGCCTCTAATAATACAAATAAATATTTAAACTTAACTTGTCTAATGAGTAGCAACAGCATCAAAAGATCTATAACCATCAATCAAAACTTCATGGATGTTACTGTAACTGTATACTTCATCATTAGCATTGATCTTACCAAATGGAGGGTCCGCCCAAGAAAATAATCCTTGTGTTTTATGCCATAATTCCAATCTAACTAACTTTCTGAGATCTTGTAAATTCACAAAATTCTTCAAATTGGATTCCAAGTGTTTGGAATGAACAATTAAACACTCTAAATCAGGGGGTAGTTGAAGTGTATTATGTAGAGTGCTGCTCAATTGGATATCTAATAGTAAATATTTTACCGAAGAAGGAATAATTAACTTCTGATAATACGGAGAGTTGGTCACATTTGTAGATAGGTTTATCAAGTTAGGTGGTAGGCGATTCAAAGTTAATGGAAATTCGATTGAATAATTATACCATGATAATAACTGTAGATTGATTAAATCTGAAATCTCAAACTCTATGATTTTTGGACTATTAAATTCAATTTTCAAAGATTCTAATGAGGTTGGTAATTTCACTGGTTGGAAAAAATTAAAATGGCAGTCTATTAAAGTTAGATTAAATGGATTTTTTGTTAGTTTATTGTTGGATAAGTTGTTGTCTGTGTTTGCAAAATTACATGATGTAAGAATCAACTTAGGAATATATAATTTCGATAAGTTCATTGATTCTGAATTTAAATTTTTTAAATGAAGAGTGCATAAATCTAAGTTTGATAAGGTAGCTACTAAAGAGTCAAAATTTACATCGGTTCTTTCTGTAATACCTGTTATTTTTAATTTCTTCAAATCTATGAAATGAGATAAAAATCCAAAATTACCAAAAGGATTAAACATATCATTCACTTGAATTTCTAAATGAGTGATACATCTTCTGAAATCAGAAGGTTCCAAAACACTAGAAAATATAACAGTATTCGAAGTCAAGCTCTCTAAAACAACATCTGAAGGAAGACCTAAAAATTCAGGACTCGGAACCTGTGTTATTGATTTTTCTAATTCTAAATCACCCAATGGTTCTGGTATTTGAGTTTTAATATTAATATCTATAAAATTGATAAATTCTTGCAAATATTTCAATTTTTCCCCAAGAGTTAGTAAGTCTTTTGGGTTGGATATTGTCAATTGCACTTTTTTTTTGTATAGTAGGTTCACCAGTGGATTTGAAATATCTGATGAAAGAAAAGAATTTGAGTTGAATATCAGTTGATCACAATCTTGAATAGCAGGAGAAATTAATAAAGAATCAGTAATGGAACAGTTCAACACAATTGAATGGAAATGGAATTTAGCGTACTTAAATAAATCAGTAAGGGGTATATTAAGATCAATCTCATTTGTATCTGAATCATGAGCATCGGTGATTGTAAGCTTTCTTGTAGCCATAAATTTAATAATTTCAGAAACTTCCAGTAAAGGTAGCAAGGTATTAACATCTACTCCTTCAAGAATTTTAACTTGCAATTCCTGAGGAAGAGAAAAGGTTACCTTAAACGATTTGAAAAGTGTGGATGATAGCATTGTATCTATAATTATAATTCTGTCTGGTAGATATTAGTTGCCCGAACTACATGGAAATAGTGAAAAAAGATAAACTAGGGCAAAAGGTGATTTATATAAAGAAAATAAAAGTGAAAGTAAAATAAACATTCAAAGTACACTAAGGTGTGTATGGGATGATTCAGGAGTCGGGTATAGATAAGCACCGGAGATGAGATGATTCCAAAGGGTGGGATGTAACAGTCGCTACACGGATCAAGGTGGAGCGATGGGTGGAGGGCATGGAAGAGAAGAGGGAAACAAAAAAATTTAAAAAGCCCCAAGATTTAGTGTGTCTGATGGATCATTCTGGCTGTATTATGGGTGACTGAGTATGATGTTTCAGTACAACAATTTAGTTATATTCAATCAATTATAGACTGATATAGATGATCTATATATAGTATGGAATCACCACGCCACGGAACAAGCGCGATTCCGAAATTTAACATTATGTGACTTATTTAATTATTATCTGTCAATTACAGTAAATTACTGACCCTTTTAATAGGCTATTTATGTAAATAAATGTGTTAGTCAACTAAATTAAATACAGATCATTAGGTGTATCAAAAGAAATAAACAATAAAATCAAATCTAGTTACTTGAAAAATAATGTATAAGATATACTAAAACTAGAGACATATAAAAATATGCCTTATGAGAAATGAGATATGAAAAATATGAAACA